>JAULJZ010096589.1:0-12063 GCA_032270985.1 Heliamphora pulchella
CCAATTAAAGACATTTATTTATAGGAAATGAATTATGAAAATCATCAAAATCAATTAAAGAAGCTCTTGGGCTAACAGTCCAAAAATTTTCTTTTATAGCCCAAGAACTCCCTCTCCCTTTCCGATGTGGGACACCAGGATATCACAACCCACTTCCTTAGGGCTGCACGTCCTCATGCAGTAGCCTATCGGCTCTGGTAGCTTGCCAGTCCTTATCGATCCGCCCACTCTATAGCCCGCCCACGTGTCACGCGAGACAGCAGGGTCCCACACTCGGTGGTGAGGAGAGTCAGCTCTGATACCATCTTTAACACCCCGACCATTTCCATGGCAACGATATTGTCCGCTTTGGGCAAAATTCTCAAGATTTTGTTCTTTCCACGGGCTCACCCAACCTTGCATTTCTCCTACCCAAGCACACTTAACTACGGAGTTCTGCTAGGGTTTCTATCACCTGGGAAAAACATCGTTGACTATAAGGATCCAAAGTTTTCCTTTATAGCCTAGGAACTCCCTCTTCCTTTTTGATATGAGATACCAGAATATCACAATCCACCCCATTAGGGCTGCAGTCCCCGTACAGTAGCTTGCTAGCTCCGGTAGCCTGCCATTCCTTATCGACCCGTCCACTCTATAGCCCGTCCACGTGTCCAGGAGACGGCAGGGGCCCTCACTCGGTGGTGAGGAGAGTCGGCTCTGATACCATCTATAACACCCCGACCATTCTCATGGCAACGATATTGTCCGATTTTGGTAAAGCCCTCACGGTTTTGTTCTTTCTAGGGGGACACCCATCCTTGCTTTGCTCCCGTTTAAGCATGCTTAACTACAGAATTTTGCTAAGATTTCTACCAGTTGGGAAAAGGTCTCGTTGAATGTAAGGGCCTCGTTAAATGTAAGGGTCCAAGATTTTTCTTTTATAGCCCAGGAACTCCCTCTTCCTTTCTGATGTGGGATACCAGGATATCACAATCCACCCCTCTTAGGGCTGCACGTTCCCGTGTAGTAGCCTGCTAGCTCCGGTAGCTTGCCAGTCATTATCGACCCACCCACTCGATAGCCTGCCTACATGTCACGCGAGACGGCAGGAGCCCACACTCAGTGGTGAGGAGAGTCGGCTCTGATAACATCTGTAACACCCTGACCCTTTGCATGGCAATGATATTATCCACTTTGGGTAAAGCCCTCACGATTTCATTATTCCCTGGGGTCACCCATCCTTGCATTGCTCCCGTCCAAGCACACTTAACTGCAGAATTCATCTAGGGATTCTATCACCTGGGAAAAGGCCTCGTTGAATGCAAGGGTCCAAATTTTTTTTATAGCCGCAAAACTCTCTCTCCCTTTTCGATATGGGATACCAGAATATCACAATGAACCATAGCAGAACTCTGCAGTTAAGCGTGCTTGGGCGGGAGCAATGCAAGGATGGGTGACCCATTGGGAAGAACAAAACTGTGAGGTCTTTGCCCAAAACAGACAATATCGTTGCCATGTGAAGGGTCGGGGTGTTACAGATGGTATCAGAGCCGACTCACCTCACTTTCGAGTGTGGGCCCCTGTCGTCTCGCGTGACACGTGGGCAAGCTACTGAGTGGACGGGTTGGTAAGGATTGACAGGCTACCAGAGCTGGCAGGCTGCTGCACGGGGATGTGCTGCCCTAAGCGGGGTGGATTATGATATCCTGATATCTCATATTGGAAAGGGAGAGGGAGTTTCTGGGCTATAAAGGAAAAATCTTAGACCCTTACGTTCAACGAGGCCTTTTCCCAAGTGGTAGAGACCCTAGCAAAATTCCGCAGTTAAGCGTGCTTATATTAGAGCAATGCAAGGATGTGTGACCCCTGGAAAAAACAAGACAGTGAGTCCTTTTGTCTAAAGCGGACAATATCGTTGCCATGTGAAGGGTCGGGGTGTTACAGAACTGGTATCCCACATCGGAAAGGGAGAGTGAGTTCCATGGCTATAAAAGAAAAATCTTGGACCCTTACATTCAATGAAACCTTTTACCAAGTGGTAGAAATCTTAGCAGAACTACGCAGTTAAGCGTAGTTAAGCGAGAGCAATACAAGAATGGGTGATCCCCTGGGAAGAACAAAATAGTGAGGGCTTTGCCTAAAGCGGACAATAACGTTGCCATGAGAAGGGTTGGGGTGTTACATATGGTATCAGAGCCGACTCTCCTCACCACCGAGTGTGGGCCCCTGTCGTCTCGCGTGACACGTCGGCGGGCTACAGAGTGGGTGGGTCGATAAGGACTGATAGGCTACCAGAGCTGGCAGGCTACCACACGGGGACGGGCAACCCTAAGGGGGTTAGATTGTGATATCTTGGTATCCCACATCGAAAAGAGAGAGAGAGTTCTTGGGTTATAAAAGAAAAATCTTGGACCCTTACATTTAACTAGACCTTTTTCCAAATGGTAGAAACCTTAGCAGAATTTCGCAGTTAAGTGTGGTTAAGAGGGAGAAATGCAAGGATGGGTGACCCCCTAGGAAGAACAAAACAGTGAGAGCTATACCTAAAGCAGACAATATCGTTGCCATGAAAAGGGTCCAGGTGTTACAGATGGTATCAAAGCCAACTCTCCTTACCTCCGAGTGTGGGCCCCTGCCGTCTCGCGTGACACGTGAGCAGTCTACTGAGTGGGCGGGTCGGTAAGGACTGACAGGCTACTGGAGCTTGCAGGCTGCTGCATGGGGACGGGCAAACCTTAGGTGGGTAGATTGTGATATCCTGGTATCCCACATCAAAATAGGAGAGGGAGTTCCTGGGTTATAAAAGAAAAACCTTAGACGTTTATATTCAACGAGGCCTTTTTTCAGGTGGTGGAGACCCTCACAAAACTCCGTAGTTAAGCGTGCTTGGGCAGGAGCAAAGTAAGGATGGGTGATCCCCTAGGAAGAACAAAATCGTGTGGGCTTTTACCCAAAGCGGATAATATCGTTGCCATGTGAAGGGTCGGGGTGTTACAGATGGTATCAGAGCCGACTCTCCTCACTTCCGAGTGTGGGTCCCTGCCATCTCGTGTGACACGTGTGCAGGCTACTGAGTGGGCTGGTTGATAAGGACTGGTAGGCTACCAGAGCAGGCAAACTACTGTATGGGGACGTGTAACCCTAAGGGGGTGGATTGTCATACCCTGGTATCCCACATTGAAAAGGAGAGAGAGTTCCTAGGCTATAAAGGAAAAACCTTGGACCCTTACATTCAACGAGTTATTTTTCGAGGTGGTAGAATCCTTAGCAGAACTCTGCAGTTAAGTGTGCTTGGGCGGGAGCAATGCAAGGATGGGTGACCTCCTAGGAAGAACAAAATCGTGAGGGTTTTGCCCAAAACGGATAATGTCGTTTCCATGTGAATGGTCGGGGTGATACATTGTCCGCTTTAGGCAAAGCCCTCACGATTTTGTTCTTCCAATGGGGTCACACATCCTTACATTGCTCCTGCTTAAGCACGTTTAACTGCAAAATTCTACTAAGGTTTCTACCACTTAGGAAAAGGCCTCGTTGAATGTAAGGGTCCAAGATTTTTCCTTTATAGCCCAAGAACTCCCTCTCCCTTTCCGATGTGGGATACCAAGATATCACAATTCACCCCCTTTGGGGCTGCACATCCCCGTACAGTAGCCTACCAGCTCTAGTAGCCTACCAGTCCTTATCAACCCGCTCACTCTGTAGCCCGTCCACATGTGACGCAGGATGGCAGGGGCCCACACTCGGTGGTGAGGAGAGTCGGCTCTGATACCATCTGTAACACCCCGACCCTTCACATAGCAACGATATTGTCTGCTTTGGGCAAGAGCCCTCACAATTTTTGTTCTTCCCAAGGGCTCACCCATCTTTGCATTGCTCCCGCCCAAGCATGCTTAACTACAGAGTTCTGCTAGGGTCTCTACCACCTGGGAAAAGGCATCATTGAATGTAAGGGTCTAAGATTTTTCCTTTATTACCTAGGAACTCCCTCTCCCTTTCTGATGTGGGATACCAAGATATCTCAATCCACCCCCTTAGGGCTGCACGTCCCCGTGCTATAGCCTGCCAACTCCGTGTTGGAGCCAATACTGCCAAGATCATTGTTTTTATAAATACTTTTTGATAAAAAATTAATTGGACGGGCAAACGCTGAAACAGGTTCCATATAAAACTTTTGACGTCGAACGATAAAAAATAAACCCGTGCAACCAAAGTTAATTTAGAAGAATACCTTTTGGCGATCTAGTCTTCAACTCTGATTTGATTTCGAGTTGAAGCTCTTGTCAAATCTTCTACTGTATTTCCTTACGTGATCCTCGAATGTAGTGTGAGCAACGATCCTCCGAGAACTCGTACCGGCAGAACCCCGATATATTTACGTCTTGAAAAATAAAAATAATATCATAACAATAATGATATAAAATCATCAAAAACTGGTTCAGCCTACCCGCATATCTCTTTAGTACAGCATTCCATCCTCAAACCGATGGACATTCCGAGCGTACGATCCAAATTTTAGAAGATATGTTGCGAGCTTGTGTGTTGGACTTTGGTGGTTTGTGGAAAAATCACCTACCACTAGTTGAGTTCGCATACAACAACATTTACCAAGCAAGTAACGAGATGGCCTCGTATGAAGCCTTGTATGGAAGACCATGTAGACCTCCATTGTGTTGGACCGAAGTTGGAGAAGCCTCACTATTAGGCCCTGAATTGGTAAGGGAAACAACTGAAAAGATTGCTATGGTTCGGAGGCGTTTGATAACGGCTCAGAATCACCAGAAAAGTTATGCAGAAAGACGGAGGCGACCATTATCGTTTGAAGTAGGGGATTTTTTATTTCTAAAAGTGTCACCAAAGAAAGGCTTGGTAAGGTTTGGCAAAAATGAAAAGTTGTCACCACGGTTTATAGGACCTTTCGAGATACCTGAGCGGATTGGGGAAGTAGCGTATCGACTAGCTTTTCCACCGCGGCTTTCATTCGTACACGATATTTTTTATGTGTCCATGTTACGAAAATATGAGCTCAACCCCTCACACATGATAGATTGGTCAGAGTTGAACCTACGAGAAGATATTTCTTACGAAGCACCACCAGTGAAGATTCTAGATACCTGGCAACAAGTTTTAAGAGGCAAGACCTTATCCAATGTAAAGGTATTATGGCAACATCATGGTATGGACTAAGCAACCTAAGAAAGAGAGTCAGATATTTGGTCCAAATATCCCGAGCTTTTTGAGTCTTAAGGAGGATCGAATTTTGGGGACGAAATTCCTAATGGGGGAAGGTTATGACAATCCGGTACGTATTTATTTTATTTTGTTGATCTTCGCTTTCGGTCAAATATTATGGTGTGACAAAAATTAGAGTATAAGTTTTAATGATATGGAGGTTCGTGATCAAATTAATGAATTGAGGAATGATTCTTAAGATATAAAATAATAATTAGTATTAACAACATAATTATAAAAATTTAGAATGAGGTAATAAAAGTGAGGTTGGAGATTTGGAGTTTAATTTAAGAAATTTACTGAGATTCAAGTTCAGGAACCATTGCTTGAGCGGTGGGGGTCCGCTTGAGCGGGCTATCGGGATGAGTTTAGAAGCTTCGCGAGCCTTGGGGAACGTTTGAGAAAAACAATAAATGATGTATATATATACAGGATGGCCACGTGAGAACACCCAAAAATATCGTTCTCCTTCTCTTTTCTCTCTCTCTCTCTCTCTCTCTCTCTCTTCTTTTCCTCTCCTTGAGGGAGAATCTCCTCCACTTAAAAGCAAACCTAATCTTCCATCCTCAAATCTTGAAGATCAAGGCTTGATCAAGGGTGAGCAAGGTGAAGATAAAGCTTTGGAGCAAGGAGATTGAAGATAAAGCTTTGGAAAAGCAAGGAGACCTAACATCCAAACCCTAGGAGGGAGATTTGAAAAAATCACAAGCTTTCGAGCAAATCCAAGGTAGGATTTAGATTATCTCACATGTTTTGTGTAGATTTGGGTTGATTTTTTGCGTATATGAGTAAAAATTGAGTCAATTGCATGCTTAATTAACGTATTGGTAGATTTGTGTATGGGTTGAGTTAGTTTTCATAAAAATGAAGGTTTTGGGAGGTGATTTCCCATGAAATTGATGAATTGTGGAATCAAAATGGGGTTTTGAGACTTGAATCTAGTGTTTTTGGTTTAGAAATAAAGATTTTAAGCATGTTTGATCAAGGGTTGTGTGTTTAGAGTTTTAAAACTCAAAATAGGGGCAAATCTGGGGTTCTCTCGAGTGCCAGCGCGCTCGAGCGGAGCCCTGTCCACTCGAGCGCTCACATGGCAAAACGTTAGGCGCCCGAGTGCCCGACATCCGCTCGAGCGGACTGACTACCTAGGGCCAACTTTTTTCGATCATAACTCCCTCATCCAGACTCCGAATTGGGTCGCTCTTGTACTCAAATTGAAGCTTCGGAAGTCCTCTTTCCAACAAGACTACCCTCATAAGAAAATGCATTTTGTAGAAAAAGTTATGATTAAAATAGTGAGGGTATGTCAAAATTTCTTAACCATTTTCACCAGTTTTTAGCCAAATATTTTAGAAAAGGTTATTTTCATTATTCTTGGCCCTTTTTACTAAATTCCTAACCCTTTGAGCCTATGTCACACCTGTACATATAGTTAGATTGAGTTGGGATGCATGCTTTAGACCCGTTGATTGGGTTTCCTTTAACAGTAAAAGTGGGTTTCAAATTGATATATGTACATGATGTGTGTAAACCTTTTAAAATGATGTGATCCTCTTGGTATCAAACTTGTGTTATGGGGATTTGGTAACATTGTGATTTATGAGAAATTGGTAACACTGTGATTTATGAAAAATTGTATAATACAAGTTATGAAATGAGATATTGTATAATGAAAGTTGTGATGGTAACTTTCGGTTTGAAATCATAATGGTGTATTATGGTAATGAGTGGGAGAGGAACCATTTGTGGGTTGGACTACCGGGTTGTGAAAATGAATCTAACCTAAAATGAACTGTACGAATTGATGTGGAATAAGTTTGGCTAGCGGCTCTGCGATGAAAAACCGAAAACATGCGCAAGATAGGAACCACATGCCCACGGGTTAGTCTCTAAAATGTGGTGTTGTGTTGTGGTGAGTTATAGAGTTATCTATTACCCAATGGTTTCACGTAGCCTATTGGGATTAATAAAGAGGGGTTTCTATAAGCTGCACCCGGCACTGGTACATTAGAGGTCATACGGTTTTGTGAAAATCGAGAAAGAAAATGAAGGATTTATGAATGGTAAACGAAATGATAAATGAAGATTAATCTGGGTGTGCGTGAGTATGTGTGTGTGTTAAAAGAATTGATTTGGTGAAAATATTCATTTTCATTTGGTTACACCTATCATACCTCACAAATCATGCATTATATATGAGTTAATCTTTATCCTACGAGTTTCGGCTCATGTATATATATCAAACCATTTTAGGTTCCGAAGAGCGGGGTGACACCAAAGCTATGGATACTTTTGGAAAGGGCCAGTAGATGAAGCTATGTTGTCTTTTGTTTTTGTTGTACATTAAACTAAGGAACGTGATGTAAAGAAAGGGATAGTTAATGTTGTATGTCACTCTAAACATTTGTGGTAAACTTGGGAATGTAATTCTGGAACTTGGTTCGTCCTGTTAAATCTTTGAATGATATCTACCATATTTTCTCAATTCTTGGGCATAACCTATTGACATAGTTTATGTATCGCTTGTTTTGGGTTTAGCTCACTGATCCGGGTGTGGGTCGTGACATGAAGTATGCATCAATCGCTAATCACATCATCAAGTAGCAACAAATAAACAACAGATATATCAAAATGCATTATGATTTAATGAATTACTAATAACTCTAACTAGGATTATCCTGGAACACAACCCGAACACACCCTCATCATTATCCTCAACATCAAATATAATACACGAAAATTTTTTACGGTTCCAGCCAGATAATATCCTAGAATAATAACAAGACCCAGCCTACGGTCTGTTTCTGCCAGATAATCATCATAAATTTACAAATGAGAATGCATTTGTGTCTGCCTGATAAGTTACTTTAAAACATACATCGGCCCAACCTACGGCGGGTGTCAGCCAGGTAACTTATCAAAAATCTAAACTCTACTGGATATTATCAAGGTTTGAATATCAGCCCAGCCTACGGCGGGTGCACCTTGATAATATCCATCACCACAACAAACCACGACATACGACTAAACCCTCATAATTACCCTATTACGATTATTAGTATGCGAAATTTATTTATGCAACCCTCCCGATGAACACATTCCCAATAGTTAAAATCATGCAAAATTCAAAAAAATGACAACTTTACATGCGATCATCAACAACAACATGAGATATCTAAACATACATGAATCGATAAATAAATAATCTTATAATCAAACAAAATATTTCAAGTGTCAGTTTGAATCCGAGGCTAACTTGAGGCGATACGAATCATGCAACTCTAAACCTGAGACTAATCGTAACTTCTAATACCCTTAGGCCACTTTAACCTAATCGAATATATATATCTATTCACTAAAGCTTCCCAACGCACATAAACTGAAGGATGTTTATGGTCCGATTTAATGATTTTAAAAGAAAATCACTGGTTACATATTAAATAAAGATTAATTCTCTTAACTTATAATATTACATATGTATGTATAACTTTGTGTATATATATAAACAACATGATTTTTCTGGAAAAAAGAGAAAAAGAATTTAAAAATACAAAACTTGATTGTTGATTTAATTTTGTTTAAAAGATTTAAAACACGTCTTTTTTTATAAAAAAAATATAATTTAACTTTTTCTACGAAAACCCGATTAAAGTTTGACTAATTGATTAATTATTATTATTATTATTATTTTGCAATGAACCCTCTTAATTTCAAAATATTTATTATACATATCAAAAAAAATCCAACAACTAAATGATCATAGGATTCATCGAAATAATTAAATATTAAACAGCGCAAAACTAGTGATTCGGTTATTATTATTATTATTATTTTTCAATTTTTGATTAATTGTTTATATGAAAAACAATCTCTTAATATCAGAATATTCATCATATATATTAATATACAGTAACTAATTGGAACTTAAATCAAAACAAAAGAATAAATAATGATGCGTTGTGAAACTAGTGATTTCGGTTATTTTTTTCGATTTTCTACGACGGCATGACGATAACGGCTTCGGTTTAAGATGACTGGTTTAGACTCTTTCTTAATCTTACAAATCTAGAGGCTTATACTCATCTCTTTTTCAAAAAAAAAAATGAAGAACGGTTGGAGAAGGAGAAGAAAACAAAACGCTAGAATAATCGAATATTATTTGTAACGATCAACAAAATAAACACAGGTTTAGATCTTATCGGTTGAAAAACTAAATCGTTGATTATCAAGAACACGATGTCAAAAGTATGCCTGTAAAAAAATAACAACGATTTGACTTCGTTTAACTCTTGATCCGTGTGAAAAAGCAGGTTGATTTTTCTCACCCAAACTCCTTTCAACGGCGCACAAACTGTTATGGTGATTTTTTTTTCCTAAGCTGGTTCCAGCGGCACTAATTTCTAAACCCTAATGGTATATATATATATATATATATATATATAATTATATTATTTATTTATTTCCTAATACTTTTGCCTTCCAAAAAAATTATTAGTCTTCTAAAAGTTATTTCTTTCCTAAAGAGATTTTACCTTCTAAAAAAATTATTATGCTATAAAATTATTTATTATTGTAAATTATATATCTTATTTATTATTATATTTATTAAGTAATATTTAATTTATTAAAAAAAATTCTCGAAAACTCGAGTCGTTACACTAGTAGTAACAATGTAACATAATATATGTCGAGTTCTACCTAGTTTGTACATCATATTTTTATATTTTATATTTTATATTTTCTTGTTGACATATTTTTCTATACATATCAATTGTTCTGGCACTACTATTTATATATTTTATTGCTAATCTAACTCATTCAAAAGATTAATTGTAATATTTAAATCATTCTTTAACAATTAAATTTAAAATATGTGCCGAACAACGAACATGAAAGAAAAAATCAGGTAATGAAAGCTATAAATTACGTTTTAAATAGTTAACACATTTATTATTGTAAAGAGTATTATCTAAAGTAATAGAAAATATTTTTGATACAATACCCTACGAAACTGGTTCTTGTCTAATAACTACACTTAAATAATGACCGGTATAGGAAAATTCTATAGTTTTAAATGAAAAATTTCTTTTACATAAATTTCAATCTTTATCTATAAAATGTACTGTAATAAATTGATATTCTTGTACATTTTTAGCAGTCCATCAATCAGAAGTTAAACAAATTATTTCTTTTAGATTTGTAAATAAATCTATCAACTCGGTTTTAATTTCATCAGATTTTTGTAAAATTCTATTTCTTATAGTATTTCTAAAAAAAATGTTAAAATTAATGAACAAATTTGTTTTGTATCATATATTCAAATGCCGATTGTTCACTAATTGAAAATAGTTGTTTCTATTCTATTATATAATCAAGAACATAATTTTGTGTACATGTATGATCATAGAAAAAATTAGTGATATTACCCGTTGAACTACCTATGCATTTGTGTAGTGAGATTAAAAGGTACATTTTTTATGTGACTATCAGAATGTCTACGTAAGTGGTTAGTGCCACTCGATATGTTATCCAAAATTAGTTTATTACAAATTTTGCATCTTACTTTAACAGTAACGGTGCCATCAGTATTGTTTTTAAAAAAAATTTCTAAAAATTTTCACACATTTGAAACATTTTTGCTAGATGAACCTACAGATGCAGATGCAGATGCACTAACAAATGTTGATGAATTAATAAGTGGATTAAGAATAGGAGCAAGGGGAGTAGGATTAAAACCACTTGGTGAAAATGTGAAAATATCTTCTTCTTCATAAACTGTTGCGACCCGGTTCACTTTTAATTTTCAGCTAACAATTTCTAAAAGAAAAAAAAGAAGAGGCCATTATAAAATTATTTAAACTAAAATCTAATTTAAGTTGGAAATAGAAGTGGGTTATTTTACACCAAACACGACATACTCCATTATTTATTCTTTCCATGGAACCTAGAAAATTCTAGAGAATTACAATGGGTAAGATAAAAGCAAGGAGCTCCCGCGCCTGAGTCATTACCGACGCCACCTCTTCTTCCTCTACTCTTCCTTTAGATTTTTATCCTCGTTCATGAACATGATTGATGATGGGAGCTTCTAGAAATTTCTTAACCAAGAAAGCAAAAGGTTAACAGACAAATGAGGCTCTCCCACCCTATATTCGTCGGCGTTAGTTCTTCTTCCTCACCTTTCTGTTTTCTTTTCTTTGCTTCGTGAATTGAGTTCCCAAACAATAAATTCCAAGTTCTTGTACAAAATCAGAGGGTTTACACCAGAAATTACTGCGCCAAATACACCCTAGCCCCACCCTAGTTACGCCACCCTATTCTTCCTCTCCTTCGTGGTTTCTTTTCCCACCATGAGAGAGAGAGAGCTTTCAAGCTCTCGGTTCTTCATCTCTCTCAAAAATTAGTTGCCGCAATTCGAGATACGAGATTCGAATTGCAAGACCTTCACATCGAGTAACATGGAAACCGAATTCAAGAGGGGCCAGAACCTAGGGTTTCGGCATTGGCGAAATTCAAAGCTGGAGGGTTCAGGAGGTATGATCCAGAACTCTAAATTGGTGACCTTCTACGTGAAATTGGAAGCCACCGAAAGAGAATCAAGACTCAATCAACTAGGAGAACACGTTAAAGAACCAAGGAGCAAAACCCTTTCTTTGTTCAACCGCGGTGAGCTTCTTTATCCCTTGTTCGGCACCGAAACTCCCTGTTTTATCTTTCTCGATTCCTTATTCTCTTATGAAGATGAATATGAAGGGAGTTATTAAAAGGTTCAAGAGGATGAGAATTTGAAATTGGAGCCATCAAGGAAATCCCAAAACCACCATCACCGCAGGTCATTTTTTTCTCTGTGATTTTTTT
>JAULJZ010096610.1:0-33568 GCA_032270985.1 Heliamphora pulchella
ACTGATCATCAAGATCCAGTCGACTGACATCCCACGGGAACCATTTTTAAGCCACGGTTTTAACCCTCAAAACCTTGAATCAACGCCTCGAAACTCCTAACCAACACCCTCGGACATCCACACGCCCAAGGCTAATACCAAAACCACGAAAGAAACACCCGACACCCGATTCCCGATTCCCGATTCCATCCACCGAAATCACCAAAAAATGGTTTTTTAGCCCAAGAACCCAACTTGATACTAAATCAGATCTACAGCAATCTAACCGTTAAAAACACACCCGATTACACGTAACACTCTTATAAGACATGAGAGTCTAGGATCCTACCTAGGTGCGTTAAAAACTTGATGCCTCGAACCACGTTCAAAATTGAGCTTTGCCAGAATGGAATTTTGTCTGGATGAACGCGTAGCCCACCGTGCCAATAGTAAGGATCCGTTGTTGGATCGTTGAAAATCGAGCATCAGGCCCCCGATAACTTAGAGAGAAGGCAGAGAGAAAAAGAAAACTTACTAGAGAAATTTTGAAAATATCTTTTGAAAATATCTAACTCCAAATATTTATAGGTCTCCAAAATATTTTTTTTTAAAATTTTTCAAAATTCGCACCGCAACATTCCACGACCCCAGGAACCAACCCCGCATACATATCTAAGCCCGATTATGCATCGAAATATGTAAAAACATGCAACGATGAAAACGCCAAACGCACGTCAAAAAATGCCGAAGAAGAAAACGGGTCAGGATCTTACAAAAATTATACTAAGAAGCTTAAACCCTGGGACTTCCAATAATCACACTTCGACCCCAAATCTTTAAGATAATTTCACTTTCATCCTAACACACTAAAGTTCTTAACAATCTATCAATGCCGTAAGAAAATACTTAAATTCTCATCCAGGTTACACCCAAGAGTTCCTAAAGCTCTTAATATCAATTATTACACACTAGTCTCTCACGTCTTTAAAATTTTACAAAGGTTCCTGAAATATTTTTTATCCATAATTTCCTACAACCAACATAAATATATATATATATATCCTAAATACATATATATGTTATGTGTGAGGCCACTTAAATACATATATGTTATGTGTGAGGTCACCTAGGAATACGTGTCGACTTTATTCTAATAAGGTAAAATACAATATCTCAAATAAAATCAAATAAAATTTTAACTTTCAAGAAAAGATAATTATGTTTTCAAGATTTGTAAAAATAAATAATAAATAATAAAATAAGTATTAAATAATAAGAATAATTGAGGAGAAATAAATAGTCAAATAATATAATAAATGTAAAAAAAAATAATAATATAATAATAATAATAATAGCAATCATAAAGTTTAAAATGATAATAGTGTATAAAATGTTAAATTACAAAATAATAATCTCACCACCAACTCACACACATCCTCCAACAAAATTTTATATATACAGGTATATATATAAAAGAATTTCTACAATACACTTAATATAATAATCAATAAATAATTAAATCTCCCCCGCAAGACTTGCTCTCTAGTGTCAAGAATTCTCTCCGGTTTCTCCTCGTTGGTAACATCGTCGTCAACTCTCAACTCCGTCCAATCTAAGACATGGGATGGGTCTGGCTCATACTTATGCAACATAGACACGTGGAAAACATTGTGTACAGAGGCCAATTGTGGTGGCAAGGCCAGGCGATAGGCTACCTCTCCAATTCTATCAAGAATTTCAAACGGGCCTATAAAATGTGACAATAACTTCCCACTCTTACCAAACCTCATTAAACCTTTTCGTGGCCAAACCCTCAAGAATACATGATCTCCCACAAACACTAACGGTCTCCTTCTCTTGTCGACATAGCTCTTCTGACCGTTTTGAGCGGTCATTAAACGTTTACGAATTGCGATGATCTTTTCTGTGGTTTCACGCACAAGCTCGGGCCCTAACACGGCTGCTTCACCGATATTAGTCCAACACACGGGTGACCTACAAGGTCTACCATACAATGCCTCATAAGGCGCCATCTCGATGCTCGATTGGTAACTATTATTGTAGGCGAATTCTACCAACGGTAGATGGTCCTCCCATGACCCACGAAAATCCAAAACACATGCTCGCAACATATCTTCGAGTATCTGTATAGTACGTTCCGACTGGCCGTCCGTCTGGGGATGGAAAGCAGTACTAAGAAGTAGGCTCGTTCCCATAGCTGACTGCAAACTCTACAAAAAATGTGACGTGAAATGAGGATCTCGATTAGAAATGATAGAAACTGGCACCCCGTGGAGTCTAACAATCTTGTGTATATAGAGCTTACTAAGTTTATCAACTGAATCCGTTATGCGAATGGGTAAGAAATGTGCCGACTTAGTCAATCTATCCACCAAAACCCATATGGCATCATGCCCCTTCGGCGATTTCGAAAGACCCGATACAAAATCCATGGCGATATTTTCCCATTTCAACTCTGACACTGGTAACGGTTGCAACTAGCTTGCTAGTCTCTGGTGCTTGGCTTTCACTTATTGACAAGTGAGACAACGCGAAACAAAAAGCGCAACATTTTTCTTCATACCCTTCCACCAGAACTGCCTTCGTATGTCATTATACATTTTTGTTCTACCTGGATGCACTGCCAGGTGTGAATGATAAAACTCGCGAAGTACGTCTTCCCGAAGCATTTCTGATATAAAGATCCTTCCTACAAACCTCATTCCTGAAACATCAAGCTCTCAGCATCCGATTACTGTACCTCAACAGCGCGATGAACGAGGGTAGGTTGAGAAATCATCGTAAATAGAGCAGCATGCTTGTCAAACTTCCCTAAACAAAGGTCGTACTCTCTGACTTCTCCGAGCATACTCCATTCTCTAATGGATATTCTTACTAGTGTGCTCAAGGAATTTCCACTGAGGGCATCGGCAACTACATTCGCCTTGCTCGGATGATACTAGAGATCAAAATCGTAGTCTCCCAAGAATTCTATCCATCTTCTCTAATGCAGATTCAAATCCTTCTGTGAGAACAAATACTTCAAGCTTTCATGATCCGAGAATACTTCAAAGTGTTCCACATGTAGATAGTTCCTCCAAGTTTTAAAAGCGAAAACCACTGCTGCGAGCTCTAAATCATGTATAGGGTAATTTTTCTCATGAACCTTCCGCTGTCTTGATCCATAGGCCACCACTTTACCTAGTTGCATCAGCACACAACCTAACCCTTCGTGCGACGCATCGCAGTAGACGGTATAACCGAGTCCTCTCTCCAGAATAGTCAGAATGGGTGTACTTGTTAATAACGTCTTCAATGTTAAAAAGGCGAGTTCACAACTATCGTTCCATGCAAACTTGATTCCTTTTCGTGTAAGGTGTGTTAAAGGCGCTGCAAGTCTAGAGAAATCTTGCCAGTCCCAAGAAGCTCCAAATCTCAAACACACCTTTCAGTCTTTCCCACTCTATTACCGCCTTGATCTTAGATGAATCTACTGCCACTCCATCCCTTGAAACTACATGCCCCAGAAATTTCACTTCCGACAACCAAAATTCACATTTATCATATTTAGCATATAATCGATGTTCCCGCAATAGCTGCAAGGCAATTCAAAGATGCTCCTTGTGCTCTTCTTCTGAAGGTGAGTAGATCAAAATATTGTCCACGAATACTACCGCGAATCAATCAAGATAAGGGTGGAGAATACAGTTCATAAGGTCCATAAACGTTGCCAGTGCATTAGTCAACTCAAAAGGCATGACTAGAAACTCAAAATACCCATAACGCGTGTGGAAAGTCGTCTTCGAAATGTCTTCCTCCCTAACCCGCAACTGGTGGTAACCCGATCTCAAGTCGATCTTCGAGAAACTACACAATCCTCTCAATTGATCAAATAAGTTGTTGATACGTGGCATATGGTACTTATTTTTTACAGTCACTTGATTCAACTTACGATAATCTATACAAAGGCGTAACGACCCATCCTTCTTCTTTGCAAACAATACTGGGGCTCCCTAAGGGGACACACTAGGATGGATGATTCCCTTATCCAATAACTCTTGGACCTGTATTTTCAATTCGATCAACTCGGTCGGTGCAAAGCGATATGAAGGTATGGAAATGGGGGTAGTCCCCGGGATAAGGTCTATGGAAAACTCAACCTCCTGCCATGGTGGAAGTTCAAACAACTCACTCGAAAACACATCTGGAAACTCACAGACAACGGAAGGAAGCTCTCCCCGAGTGGAACCAATCTCACCTAGCGATAGAGCAGAGAAAAGAGAGTTAAGGTTATTACGGCTCCATGATCCATGAGGTCTAGGTGCTAAACCACTATCCCGGTCACCCATAAAGTGAAAGGAATCTCCCTCCGGCATACAAACAAACACCCATCGCCGATCACAATCAATGTGGGCATGAAAGGTTGTCAACCAATCCATCCCTAAGATAACGTCGAATGAGAACATATCAATCATGATAAATTCAAACACCAAACGATGGTCGGCAATCTCCATCTCACAAGCTCTACAAACATGCCTTAACACGGCAACCTCACCCAATGGTGTCTCAACACACAAGACGTTATCCAACACATCTACCTCTAACCCCAATGCATATGTGAATACGGATGAGATAAAAGAATGAGATGCTCTGGTGTCAATAAGACCACTGGTCCAAGAATGGTACACTAAGAAGGTACCTCGTATTATCGAAGGACTAGCTGCAGTGTCTGGCACGACATGTGCCACCGGTGTGCTGGGCTCTACAAGAGCATACGCTCTCCCCTGGTTTCCCTAATTCTGTCCCCCATTGCTTCTGGCTCTTGGCTACCTCACTGACTGAGCTGAGGTAGCACCGCCTACTGTTCTTACTAACTGGGCTCCCGACTACTGCTGTGACTGACCATAACCCTGTCGTCCATGCGATGTCTGCGCCCGATATGCTCCAGTAGCACCCTGAATGTTCCCTCTTTGAGGGTAATCTCGTCGGATGTGACCCATCTAACCACACTGAAAACATGAAGGTGGGGTCCTCCCCGAAACCTGATTTTGTGGCAGCTGTCCCTTCGACAGATAATCATTTGCACGGTGTGCCGACTGTCTGCACACATAACATACTAACTCCCGACGTTCAAAACGTCTCGGTGAACCCATTGACGGTGCTGGTGCCGACCGGGGCTGAAACTGCTATCCCGTGGGATTAGAACTCGATCCCCCTGACTTCTGCCTCTTCCCCTGGCGCCCTTCAGATTGAGCACCAGAAATCCCTTGATGCGACTTGCTCTCTCTAATCTTACGACTCTCCGCCATTGCATTCTCTACTCTTATTACGGCTTCCACAACCTCAGTGTAGACTCGAAAACCCAGTGCTGCAATCCTATCCTTGATTGAAGTTGGAAGACCCCTTTCAAATCTCTTACTACGCAACTCCTCTGTTGACACCATCTCTGGTGCAAATCGCGACAAATTCGCAAACTTAGCCTCATACTGGACCACAGTAAGATTTCCTTGAACAAGAGAAAAGAACTCCTCCCGATACACATCCCATGAAGAACCCAGAAAATACTTTTCCAAAAAGATCCTAGTAAAGGAGGCCCACATGCCATCTACGGTGGTCTTAGCAAACTTCCATCATTCTCTTGTATCCTCTCGAAGTTGGAATGCCACCAACCTGACACGCAACTCATCCTCCCTGATCTCTAAGGTATCCAAGATTGTTGTGGTTACTTCCAACCACTCAGTTGCAACTTTGGGGTCCAACTGCCCAAAAAAGATTGGAGGGTCTAACTGCTAAAACTCTCTCATTACCATGGAGGCTCGGGGCTCGGGGGCCCTCACTCTGGCCCTAGTTACCTTGGCCATCACCCTCATCATAGCAATCATCTCTTGAACAACATTAACACCACCTACTTGTTCCTACAGGGCATGGACATTCCTTTCTTCCAGAACTTGGCAAACGTACGGCCTCGGCCACGACCTCGGCCCCTACCACATCTCGGTAACATCACTCTACGAATAAGAAAGAACAAAGAAGAAATATCAAGCAGGGTTTACAATAACGCATCTATCACTGATAACATCGTTCCTCAATAGGATACCGTATAATGCAAACTGCAGCATCAATACACTTTATACAGCACCTAACGAGGGGAACTCATCAGAATGACGTGCCAACCCGGCTAACTCGTTTGGATTTCTAGTTTGAATGGACGTCGGCCAAACTAGTCGATCGGTCGCCCAAGGGCCAATCACATCACCCTAAAGTCCAACCTCCATAATCAGATACCACATAGCATGCAAATACCAAATCATATTCATAATGTTTCATGCTAGCACACCAAATCATA
The DNA here is from genome assembly GCA_032270985.1 of Heliamphora pulchella. NCBI lineage: Eukaryota > Viridiplantae > Streptophyta > Magnoliopsida > Ericales > Sarraceniaceae > Heliamphora > Heliamphora pulchella. The sequence continues at coordinate 6,326 of JAULJZ010096610.1, forward strand.
AATGTCACACATCAATGCAAACGCTCACGTAATGGATCAACCACCCCCACAGTTCCTAGGTATTAGAACCTAAAGCTCTGATACCATTTGTAGCGCCCCACTCCCGACACAATATAAAACTAATTAGATGTGAAACTAATTCGATGTTTTTGAAACCAATTCAATGTGAAAACCCTTCTCTTTGAAAACTAAGCCTTTAAGAAACCCATTTATGCCCCAAAACCCATTTATGGGAAACTAGGTTTAAAACAAGACCGCTCGAGCGGTGACACACCCGAGAGTTGTAGCCCAAAACTGTGAAAAACATCTGTGTTTTGGATGAAGTGTTCATGTAACTACTGATATTGAACTTGCTTTGAATGAATAAAACCAAGAAATGAAAGTATACATTTGAGAGTAAAATAATCATTCATCAAAAGCTAAACATCGTTGCCAAAAATCATTCTTTAAAACGTCCAGCTCAACAAGAACAAGAACATCCTCACATGTATGCATCACATGAATATATAAATCCAAAGGTCTTACAACACGGTATTCTGGCCCATAATTATAATATTCCAAATGCTCAAATAGAAGGGATTACATCTTTACAATTTCACTTTTCAAAATCAACTACTAACAAAATGTAATCCTATCAACTATCCAAAAAGAGCCACTGACCACTAGTCTTATTCCAAAGCCTTCTTTCTGCTATCACCTGAAATGTTGTTGAACAACATGAGCCGAAGCTTGTAGGAACAAGACTAACATTGAATAAATGCATGACATATGAAGATGGTTATGCAGGACATACACATAAATTTAATTGAATTCATATCCCTGTTCCAAAGTTGATTTCCCATGCAAAATCAGGTTTGTATAAAACGAATAGGCATACTAGGATCCTTAAGTTTCCTGAATTTAACCCCTTCACCATTCTCAACTAATCCAATAGTTTAGTATTCATCAACCCAAATAGTTATAATACACACATACTCACACAGTTGACATTTATTATACTTCACAAACTCGTGGTCAACAAATGTGGGTGCCGAAGCCGGACGAGAGTATAGACCCGCGCAACGTTACAACCAACCCAGCCACAAAGGCCCATAGAGTAACGAAACGTTCTATACCCCGACACGACTAACGTCCTTTCTCGGTTCACTAGCAGGTGGGCAGAGAACCCAATCTGTGTAGTTTTTCGACCTTTCACCGTGGAGCAACTCCTGCCCAACCTTAAACGATCCCTTAGATCCCAAATCAGCCCCTTTTGACACATCAAGTCACAACACACACGCGCGAGTCCAACCCCAAGGGTTCCTCTCGCCCAACCCATATCATTATACCCTTCCATTATTCATATTCCAATATTATAGGGCTCAAACCCCGGATTAATCGTCAACATGGTTTAAAACCCACGAATTTATCAATTTTACGTAATAAAACCCACATTTTTGCATTCGACATCAACATATATTACATAATTTCTTGGAATAAATATACAAAGGGTTTCCATGGTTCCCAATTTAACCAATAAGTATGTCAATTTCATCATACCAATTCTTTAGACCCCAAACCCCTAATTTTCATAGTTTTAGCTTAAAGTCCAAACCCTAATATCCCATTTCTTAATCCAATCATGAGAAATGACAACGTCAAGATGAAAACAAGTTATATCCTTCATGAATCTAAGACCTAACCTCCATTATTACCAAACTCAAACTTAGGGTTTCAAAAACATAATTTTCATGCTCTTAAGTTCATAAAATAGGAAATACGACACATCTCATATAAATATTCAAAGAGAGTCTTAGATCCTACCTTTGGGATGCTAGATTAACAAGAAAAAGCTTCACATGAGCTCTAACCAAAGAAATCTCTAACCACGCGGTGAGAAAACATCCCCAAAGCTAAGATCGAGCCTCCAATGGTTGAACCACCGAGAGGAAGGCGAAGAAATGCACCCAAAGAAGCCAAACAAGTCTCCAATAATTCTCGAACCTAAACCCTAACTTTCAACTTTGCTTAAGAGAGAGAGAGAGAGAGGTACAAAGGAAATGAGAGAAAAAAGGGTCCACGTGACATTTTAAAAGGGTCTGCTCCGCGACAGTCTGCTCGAGCGGACCCCCACCGTTCGAGCGGTCCCTCCCCAGAAACTATCGGCCACCTCACCACTCGAGCAGTCAGGCCACCGCTCGAGCGGTCAACCTGGGCTGAGAACCAACTCCATGAAGCTGCAAAAGAACCATACAACCATACCACATCCTCCAACCGTGTTTTCTTCCATCATTCCACCCTTAACTATCATTAGCGAGCAAATACAAACTCAAGGATTAGTTTTAATTAAAATTTCAAAAATAGCAAAGGTCCAGGTCGCTACAATATATATGTAGGAGGATATGTATATATAATTATACTCTTCTCTAAAACCCAATAAAATAATCAATAAACAAAAAGAAAAAGTTATTTTAGTATATAATTATCAAAAGTAAAAAGTGACTTTAGTGCATAAAATAACTAAATAAACAAAAAGATAGCTTATTATATATATGTATATGTGTATATAAATCTGTACAAGTAATCTAATCAAAAGTAACAATCTAATATAATAATTTAACTTTAAACCAACTTGTATATTAATATAAAAAGACTTAAAACAATATATAAATAATTAAATAATGATAAAATAATAATAAATCATGAAATTAAGTTTTAAAGTCTAAATTCATCAAATTAAATTAAAAATAGTATAAAAGTAATTAAAAAAGATACATCAAGTCACGATATTGTACAAAAATTTAAAATTAGCCAACCACCATAATTAAATAATGCTATAATTTAACTAAGATACAAAAATTAAGTACAACACCTAAAATTATTATATCAAATCTTTAATATTCATTATTAAAAATATATATTAAGTTAATTTTTAAATTTTATTATTGGACAATGTAGTATATATATGTTACCAAATATACAATATAGCAATATAATATAACAAAATTTGAATATTTGAGCCAAAACACACCTACTCCCACACTCAACCCATTATTTTATTGTGTGTGTCATGTTAGGGTTGGTATACTGAAAACTATGATTCTAGTATTTAATTTTATTTTAATAAAACTAATTTTTCATTTTATGAGAATCTTTATGAGCAATGTATGTGTAGCATTTTTTTGATATGCATTGATATCTAATATTCTATATAGTATTTAATCTGGTATGTAGAGTACAGCTTGCACACAGAAGATTATATTTTAGGTGTTGCAGAATATAAGTTTTATCTTTACAGTTTAGATGAAAATGGACATACCATCGGTACGACTGTAGCACAGAGTTTTAGTAGGCCTGTCTTAGCTATGGGGAACAGATAATAGCGTCGTCTATTGTTCCGGTTCTCTGTGTTAGTACACTTTGTGTGTATTGAACGGGACATTTAGGGTAATTAATTTTGTACTGACTATATAAATTAATTCACACTCTAAGGTTATTATGAATAATCTTTATCCTCTTAATCCTAAAATAATTATTGATTTGCGTCTATTTAATATTCGTTGTTTTGATTCATTAGAGGGTGCAATCTTATATGAGTCTATATTCCTGGTGAGTTAAATAGCGGTATTATTTATATAGAAACATTTTAATTATTAACAGAATTCACGTTCCGAAAGATCGAGATTGACAATACCAACTTAAGGATGCGTATAAGTTTTGACAGGGTCAAACCCTGCAGGTGGGTTTAATTATCTGGCGGTCAAATAAGTTAAGCGGAAGGGCTTAAGGAATATCAAGATGCTGATTAAATTAAATTGTTAGTAATTAAATTTAATTGGCGGGAATCGAGAATCTTAACGTAGGGAGAAATGGTAAGCATTTAATAACAGGAGCTCAATGCAAGAAGGTCTTGAGATTATGGGTCAGAGTGCAATTATAGTTCTTTAGTGGTGTGAACTTTAATTTCGTATTTTATGGAAATTACAAAAATCGCTGCGTCTTTCCATAATTATAGAAATCGCAAGTAGGTGTCTGTGTTCCACTAGAAGTCTAACTCATAATTACTCGCCAGGTCCCTACTGTAGCCCTATATATACGCGAGTAGCTTGAACCAGTTTGAGATTGATAATTCATATCATTAATTTTATGATATTATTTTTGTCTTTCAAGATTTAAATATATTAGGGTTTTGTTGGTACGAATTTTCGGAGGATCGTAGCCCACACTACGTTCAAGGATCGCGTAAAGAAATACAGTAGAAGATTTGATAGGAGCTTCAACTCGGAATCAAGTCATAGTTGAAGCTTAGATCGACAAAAAGTATTCTTCTAAATTAACTTTGGTTGCACGGGTTTTATTTTGATCGTTTGACGTCAAAAATTTTTATCTGGTGCCCGTTTCGGTGTTTGCCTGTCCAGTTAATTTTTATCGAAAATCGTTTGTAAGAACAATGATCTTGGTAGTTTTGCCTCCAACAAATTGGTATCAGAGTTGCATTATTTTTTGTTTATGGTTATCGGGGCCGGGTGGTTTTAGAATTATAGCTAACTTTGTTTTATAGATGTTCTAATCCCGATTTTATTATCATTTTTTATTTTCAACCATCGCCTATTGCGCCGCTGGCGCTGCCAGAAAACCTGCTGTTATGCCGCCTGTTTTGTGCACTATTTGGTCCAATTTTTATGGTTTTTGAATAGTATTTTAAGGTATATTTACTACAAATTTATGCCTAAAAAACTGTTCAAAAAATAGACCCAAAAATAACCCAAAAAATTATCAAAATCGCCGCCAGCAAAGCCGCCGGTGATGGTGCTGTTTTGCTGAGTTTTTTGCTATTTTTGACATATTTTTATTGCTATTTTTCATGCATAAATACTGCAAAAAAAGTCACCAAAAAAACTATTTAAAACCGTTAAAAACTTGCAGCGATCTGTGGCCCGTAAAGAACCGAAACCTCCGCTGGTGCCCCCTTTGTTTTTCGTGTTGGTGGATATATTCAACCTATTTTAAAATAATCTAAACAAATATTTAATATCACACCCCAAAGTCCTGGTCACGTGATACACCCAACAACAATCATACATAACAGCCAACTCGATGTTATTCTCTCAAAATAAAGCATATATGCATTTAAATATTTATCGCCCTTAGGCTTGCAAGGCGCGGTCCCAACACCGCCAACATGTAAACATACATGGATCAAAAGAAATAAAAGGAAGATTACAAATCTTCTGCCCCTCCAGCACCTCCAGATCAACCTGCATGACCGGTACCTGAAAAATATTTCAAATCTCACACCATAAGGCAAAGCTCAGCAGAAACTAGACAAACGTGCATTATAAGCTAAACATGCTAGCAGATGTAATATGTATGTAATGACTCACCCGAGCCTCAAAACAAGTTTGAAAATAGTTTTATATCACGACTCACAAGAGCCTTAAAAACAGTTTAAAATGGTTTTATATACATATGAAAATGCTACAGTGCTTCACATGCAAAGATCGACTACTACAAGCCTCGACTCTCATGCGCCCACATACAACATAGGTATATATGCAACACATGTATATATATATATATATATATATATATATATATATCGACTCTCATAAGCCCCAACAACAGTCGTACAATAACACGGTGATACACACCCAACACAAGGATTTTCTTGGACTTTCACCAAAAGACCATTGCCTCAACAACAACCCAGTTAACCGGAGTTAACCCATGCAATACATGAAACTCACGTGACATACGCCATCTACACGACACAACACATACATCACACACAACACACGTGCAACATACACAACACGTGCCTTTTCAGGACCACTTTCCCGTCCATCAGATACTAGCACATAAAATGCATCGTAAGGACCACTTTACTATCCCTCCGATTTCTTTGCACACACATATGCATTGTTAATTAGAGTTAACGTATATCCAACCCCTTTTCCATCCCCATTAACTAAATCTAACGCTCATCGAACCACTTTTCCATCCACTGACAACTTTTCCATCCACGGACCACTTTTCCGTCTAAAACACATCGGACCACTTTTCCATGCACGGGACATCAGACCACTTTTCCATCCGTCCCCATAACCATACACACACACTTTTCCATCTGTCCCTACAACCATACACACAGGAACGACCCGATTTCGAGTCCAGATGAGGGAGATATCATCAAAACAAATGGCCCCATGCAGCCAGTCCACTCGAGCGGACGTCGGGCGGTTGAGCGAGCTACCACCCGAGAAAAATCCAGATTTTTCCCTATTTTTTGTTCTAAGCCCCAAAACTTCTTCCTTTCACAATAACACTTGAAATTTCCACTTGCAAACCCAAATCGAAGCCTCCAAGCTCCCTTTCGACACTCTCGGATATACCTAAGTCCAAGACTACCACAAAACCTCGAAAGAAATATTCCAAACCTGATTCCATCAAATCGAAATCAACCAAAAATGGTTTTGAACCAAAACCCAATTTACTTAAAACATAAATCAATTTTTTATGTATTTTTAACATGTAAAAACACATACAATTACACGTAGCACCCTTATAAGACATGAGAGTTTAGGATCCTACCTCATTGAGTTAAAAACTCAATGCCTCGAACCACGTGCAAAAATAAATTTTATCAGAATAAAATTTTATCCGGATGAAAGCGAAGCCCACCACAAGGACATTAGAGATCTGCTGTCTAATCGTCGAAAATCGAGCCCTAAGCCCCCGAGAAGTTAGAGAGAAGGCAGAGCATTTGGTGAGATTTCAACGCTAGAGAGAGAGAAGATATTCTAAAAATATCTAAGACTAGATATTTATAGGCTCACCAGAAAATATCTTTTTGTTTTTTTTTTTTGAAATTAGCATCACAGCCCCCAACGGCCCTGGGAACCAACCCCACTTGCATATCTAAACCCGATCATTCATAAAAATGCATATAAAACATGGGCCAGGGTCTCACAACTCTATCCCCCTTAAAGGAATTTCATCCCTGAAATTCAGCATAAGGTCAAAAGAAACAACCCCGTCGATCACCATCGAACATGTATGAGAGGTGGTCAGCCAAACCATTAGTAGAATATAGTCAAACAAGATCGTGCACTATAGACAACGACTAACTACCTCAAAGACACGGGATCTACATCTCATCTCAACATCACAAGCTCACCAACTGGTGTCTCAACACCCAACACTCAACCCACGGAGTCCATCACCAACTCCTAAGCAGATGTAAAGAAGCAAGACAAAGCTCCCGTGCCAATAGGAACATTGGCTCAATGTTTACATACTCAGAAAGTACCTCTTCCCTGGAGGAGTAGCTGCATCATCCGGCACAACTAGTGGCTTGGAGGAACTAGGATCTGTAAGAGCATACACTCGGCCCTGTGTCATCCTGGCCTGCCCTCCATACCCTGGGACTGTCGGCTGCCGTACCGACTGAACTGAAGCACCGCGGTTAGTCACCCTAGAGGTCTGCACTGCTGGCTGCTAATAACCCCGTCAGTCCTGTACTAGTGTTGCACCTGTAGTGCTCGGCGCACTACCTCCCTGAGGATAATTCCTAACAATATGCCTTGTCTGACCACACCCAAAACAAACTGGTGGCTCCCTCCGCTGCAACTGAACTGGCACCAAACTCTGAGATTGCTTCGACTGTGGACAATCTGCCACACGATGCCCGAACTACCAGCACTGATAACAAATCAACTCCCTCTGCTTTGACCTCCCAAACGAGGCCACCGGGTGCTTGTGCAGAAAACTGATGTCGTGACCCAAATGGGTGACAACTTAGGGCAGAGAACTTCTGCCTCTTGCTAGAGCATCCACCTGACTGAGTCTCCATCCCACCCTGCGGTGCTCTGATCTCCCTAGAACCTCGAATCTCGCTTAAGGTATTCTCAATCCTCGCTGTCGACTCCACCAGCTCTGTGAAAACACGTAGCCCCATCCCTGTCACTCGCTCTTTGATCTCTGGCCTGAAGCCCCACTCAAACCTCCTCGATCGCAACTCATCTGTGCCCACCAACTCGGGTGCAAACCGGGATAGACTGGTGAATCTGGCCTCATACTGAACAATGCCTATCGCCCCATGAGTGAGAGCGTAGAACTCCTTTCTGTAAAGATCTCTGGATGAAGCCAAAAAATACTTCTCCAGAAAAACCCTTGTGAAAGCTGCCCACGTGCCCTCCACAGTATTCTGAGCATATTTCCACCAGTCATGAGCATCCCCTCTCAACTGGAAAGTGCCAAAAGGAACCTGCAAATCATCCTCCATAATTTGTAATGTACCGAGGATCCGGGTCACCAACTCTAGCCACTTGGTAGCCACTGTAGGATTAGGATCCCCGGCAAAGGTTGGAGGATCGATACGTCTAAACTCCCACATCGCCACCATTGCCCTCAACTCAGGCTCTCTCCCTCCCCCTCTAGAGGTCTCAACCAGCTGGCCAATGGAGCCAACCAGCGCAAGCAGCAACCCTACAGCGTCAACAGATCCTTAGGGAGTATTTGCATCCCCAGCATCAGGGATAGACATATCCCCTCGACCCAAACCATGGCCACGTTCTGTCCTCGCAGACATCACGTCTATATGAAAGGAAAACAGAACATAAGATGTAGCATATCACATGAACATAAACGCTAACCACATAGCATGCTAACACATAGCCACATAGGTTCATGGTAAACAACACCACATACCGAGGAGAACCGACAAGAACAACGCGTCCATTTGGATAACCTGCACTGATTCCTTGCCAGAAAACAAATCGGCCAAACGCATTTCTCACTCGACTTCCAAGCTTGTTATCCCAAACGCCCAAAGGAAAGACTAATCGTTCCTAAGATTCAACCCACGTGCCTACATATACATAATGTTCACACAGATCATGCTCATGCTATCAAAGCAGCTAAGAACATGCAGTCAAGAACACGCAATCAACCTCACCAGGTGATGCACCCTCTTCCCACGGCTCTTAGAATTCGAACCCAGAGCTCTGATACCATTCTATCACGCCCCAAACTTTGGGTCACGTGATATACCCAACAATAATCATACATAATACCCAACCCGATGTTATACTCTCAAAATAAAGCATACATGCATTTAAATATTTATCGCCCTTAGGCTTACAACACGCGGTCCCAATACTGCCAACATGTAAACATGCATTGCTCAAAAGAAACGAAAGGAAGATTACAAATCTTCGGCCCCTCCAGATCAACCTACGTAACCGGTACCTGAAAAACATTTCAAATCCCACACCGTGAGCCAAAGCTCAGCAAAAACTAAACAAGCGTGCATTATAAGCTAAACATGCTAGCAGACGTAATATGTATGTAATGACTCGCCCGAGCCTCAAAATAAGTTTGAAAACAGTTTTATTTCATGACTCGCAAGAGCCTTAAAAACAGTTTAAAATGGTTTTGTATACATATGAAAATGCTACAGTGCTTCACATGCAAGGATCGACACCTACGAGCCTCCACTCTCATGAGCCCACATACAACACAGGTATATAAGCAACACACGTGTATATATATATATATATATATATATCGACTCTCATAAGCCCCAACAACAGTCCTACAATAACACGGTGATACACACCCAACACTAGGATTTTCTCGGACTTTCACCAAAAGATCACTGCCTCAATAACAACCTAGTTAACCGAAGTTAACCCATGCAATACATGCAACTCACGCGACATACGCCATCTACACGACGCAACACATGCATCCCGCACAACACACCACGTGCAATATACACAACGCGTGCCTCTTCAGGACCACTTTCCCGTCCTTCTGATACCCGCACATAAAATACATCGTTATGACCACTTTACCGTCCCTCCGATTTCTTTGCAGACACACATGCATTGTTAATTAGAGTTGACGTATATTGAACCCCTTTTTTGTCCCCGTTAACTAGATCTAACGCTCATTGAACCACTTTTTCGTCTACAGGACATCGGACCCCTTTTCCATCCGTCTCCATAACCATACCCACACACGTGTTACCAAAACTAGAGTTGTAGATAACGCAAGACCACATATCCGTCTTGCAACATGCATAGTTAAAACTAAAAGTTTAAATGCACATAACCACCTAAAACACTACGTTTCACATAACGGTACCACACGCTATATAACCAGACGTCCACTCACTGGACAATCCATCCTCTCACCCGGACAACCAACAACACAAAAAACAAAAACCTAACCCAAAGGCCAACACCACTCGAGCGCTTGAGCAATCATCCACCGACACAACTCTCGGCCACCAGCCCACTCGAGCGCGCAACCACGACTCGAGCAGTTAATGCTGGGAGAAAACCCAAACCAAGAAACAAAACCAAACTCCGGCATGCAATGATGCACGAACGACCACGCACACAACCGTGCCCCAACGTCACGCTAAAACAACCCACATTATCCCCAAGGATGACGACAAACAACAAGCCACCACGGCCCCGCCACAACCGACCAAAACGAAAAATGACTAACACCCCTCTTCATGATTTTGGTCAATAGAACCCTATAGTTCCATTGACTAAGAACCACTAGAGGAGAGCCAGTCACAAACACATCACAACCTAGACCAACATACGCCCAACACGGCTAACATGGACCCACTCACGTCCAACGCAAGCCCACGATACCCACACGTGTCTTACACAACCCACGACACCCACACGCACCCAACACGGCCAACACGAGCCCACAACCAACCAAAATAATAAAATGCCCTAACAAACAAGAAACTTTATAAAAAGGGCCGACAAGGATGAAAAATAAGCTTTCCCCAAACATTCGGCCAAAAACAGGTAAAAAATGATTAAGAAATTTTGGCACACCCTCACTCTTTTGGCCATAACTTTTTCTACAAAAATAATTTTCTTGGGCGAGAGATTTCATTGGAAAGAAGACTTCCGGGGCTTCAATTTGAGTATAAGAACGACCCAATTCTGAGTCCAAACAATGGAGATATCATCAAATCAAAACGGCATTGCGTAGCCAGTCAGTTTTAGCGGACGTCGGGCGCTCGAGCGAGCTACCACCTGAGAAAAACCCAGATTTAATCATGTTTTGTGTTCTAAGCCCCAAAACTTCTTCTCTTCACAATAATACTTGAAATTTCCACTTTCAAACCCAAATCGAAGCCTCCAAGCTCCCTTGCGACACTCTCGGATATACCTAAGCCCAAGACTACCACAAAACCTCGAAAGAAACATTCAAAACCCGATTCCATCCAACCGAAATCAACCAAAAATGGTTTTGAACCAAAACCCAATTTTCTTGAAATATAAATTGATTTTTCATGCATTTTTAACTGGTGAAAACACATATAATTACACGTAGCACCCTTATAAGACATGAGAGTTTAGGATCCTACCTCGTTGAGTTAAAAAGTTGACGCGTCGAACCACGTGCAAAAATGAACTCTACAAGAATAAAATCCGGTCCGGATAAAAGCATAGCCCACCACGAGGATATTAGGGATCTGCTATCTGATCGTCAAAAATCGAGGCCCAAACCCTCGAGAAGTTAGAGAGAATGCAGAACATTTGGTGAGATTTCAAGGCTAGAGAGAGAAGATATTCTAAAAATATCTAAGACTAGATATTTATAGGCTCACGAGAAAATATCTTCTTTTTTTTTTTGAAATTCACATCACAACGCTCAACGGCCCCGGGAACCAACTCCACATGCATATCTAAACCCGATCATGCATAAAAACGCATATAAAGCATGCTATCACGCAAATGGTAAACACGCATCGAAAACAAAATGCCGAAAAGAAAACAGGTCAGGGTCTCACAACTCTACCCCCTTAAAGGAATTTCGTTCCCGAAATTTAGCATAAGGTCAAAAGAAAAGCAACCCCGTTGATCACCATCGACATCTCATCCCAACCTCACAAGCTCACCAACTGGTGTCTCAACACCCAACACTTAACCCACGGAGTCCATCGCTAACTACCAAACAGATGAAAAGAAGCAACACAAAGCTCCCGTGCCAATAGGAACACTGGCCCAAAGTTTACGTACTCAAAAGTACCTCAGCTCCCTGGAGGAGTAGCTGCATCATCCGGCACAACTGGTGCCTTGGAGGAACTGGGATTTGTAAGAGCATACACTCAGCCTTGTGTCATCCTGGCTTGCCCTCCGTACCCTAGGACTGTCAGCTGCCATACCGACTGTACTGAAGCACCGTGGTTAGTTACCCTAGAGGCCTGCACTGCTGGCTGCTAATAACCCTGTCAGTCCAGAACTGGTGTTGCACCTGCAGTGCTCAGTGCACTGCCTCCCTAAGAACAGTTTCTAGCAATATGCCCTGTCTGACTACACCCACAACAAACTCGCGGCTCCCTCCACTACAACTGAACTGCCACCGAACTCCGAGATTGCTTTGACTGTGGACAATCCGCCACACGATGCCCGGGCTTCCTACACCGACAACAAATCAACTCTATGAAAACACGCTGCCCCATCTCTATGGGGCCAGAAGACTTCTGCCTCTTGCTAGAGCGTCCACCTGACTGAGCCTCCATCCCACCCTGCGGTCCTCTGATCTCCCTAGAACCTCGAATCTCGCTCAAGGTATTCTCAATCCTCGCTGCCGACTCCACCAGCTCTATGAAAACACGCTGCCCCATCTATACCACTCGCTCTCTAATCTCCGACCTCAAGCCCCGCTCAAACTTCCTCGACCTCAACTCATCTATGCCCACTAACTCGGGTGCAAACCAGGACAGACTGGTGAATCTGGCCTCATACTGAACAATGCTCATCGCCCCCTGAGTGAGAGCATAGAACTCCTCTCTGTATAGATCTCGAGATGAAGCCAAAAAATACTTCTCCAGAAAAACCCCTGTGAAAGCTGTCCACGTTCCCTCCACAGTATTTTGGGCATATTTTCACCACTCATGAGCATCCGAGTCACCAACTCCAGCCACTCGGTAGCCACTCTAGGATCAGGATCCCCAGCAAAGGTAGGAGGATCCATACGCCTAAAATCTCGCATTGCCACCGTTGCCCTCAACTCGGGCTCACTTCCTCCCCCTCAAGAGGTCTCAACCAACTAGCCAATGGAGCCAACCAGCGCACGCAGCAACCCTACCGTGTCAACAGGTCCTTGGGGAGCATTTTCATCCCCAACATCAGGGATAGGCATATCCCCTCGACCCAAACCATGGCCAAGGCCTCGGCTATGGCCACGTCCTCTCCTCACTAACATCACGTCTATATGAAAAAAAATAGAACATAAGATGTAGCGTATCACATGAACATAAACGCTAACCATATAGCATGCTAACACATAGCCACATAGGTTCATGCTAAACAACACCACATACCGAGTAGAACCGACAAGAACGATGCGTCCATTTGGATAACCTGCTCAGATTCCTTGCCAGAAACCACGTCGACCAAACGTATTTCTATCTCGGCTTCCAAGCTTGTTAACCCAAATGCCCAAAGGCAAGACTAATCATTCCTAAGGTTCAACATACATCTCTACCACCACATCGCTCGAGAGAACGATCACCACTATAGCGGTCACCCACCGACCCAACTCTCGACCACCAGCCCGCTCGAGCGCACAACCACCGCTCGAGCGCACAACCACGGCTTAAGCGGCCAATGCTGGGAGAAAACCCAAACCAAGAAACAAAACTAAACCCCCGCACGCAACGATGCACGAACCACCACGCACACAACCGTGCCCCAATGTCACGCTAAAACAACCCACGTCATCCCCAAGGATGACGATAAACAGCAAGCCACCACGGCCTCGCCACAACCGACCGAAACGAAAAACAACTAGCACCCCTCTTCATGATTTTAGTCAATAGAAACCCATAATTCTATTGACTAAGAACCCCTAGAGGAGAGCCAGTCACAAACACATCACAACCCAGACAACATACGCCCAACACGGCCAATATGGACCCACTCACGTCCAATGCAAGCCCACGATACCCACACGTGTCCTACACAACCCACGATGCCTACACGCGCCCAACACGGCCAACACGAGCGCACAACCAACCAAAACAACAAAACGCCCCAACAAACAAGAAACTTGATAGAAAGGGCCGACAAGAAAGAAAAATAAGCTTTTCCCAAACATTAAGCCAAAAATGGATAAAAAATGGTTGAGAAATTTTGACACACCCGCACTCTTTTTGCCATAACTTTTTCTACAAAACTAATTTTCTTGTGAAAGAGGTGTCATTGAAAAGAAGACTTTCGGAATTTCAATTTGAGTACAAGAACGACCTAATTTTGAGTCCAGACGAGGGAGATATCATCAAAACAAAACGGCCCCGCGCAACTAGTCTGCTCGAGCGGACGTCGGGCGCTCGTGGGAGCTACCACTCGATACAAACCCAAATGTTTCCCTGTTTTGTGTTCTAAGCCCCAAAGCTTCTTCACTTCACAATAATACTTGAAATTTCCACTTCTAAACCCAAATAGAAACCTCCATGCTACCTTTTGACACTCTCGGATATACCCAAGCCCAAGACTATCACAAAACCTCCAAAGAAATATTCAAAACCAAATTCCATCCAACCGAAATCTACCAAAAATGATTTTGAACCAAAACCGAATTTTCTTGAAATATAAATTAATTTTTCATGCATTTTTAACCGGTGAAAACACATACAATTACACGTAACACCCTTATAAGACATGAGAGTCTAGGATCCTACCTCAATGAGTTAAAAACTCTACGCCTCGAACCACGTGCAAAAATAAACTTTACCAGAATAAAATTCTGTCCAAATGAAAGTGTAGCACACCACGAGGATACTAGGGATCTGCTGTCTGATCGTCGAAAATTGAGCCCTGAGCCCGCGAGACGTTAGAGAGAAGGCAGAGCGTTTGGTGAGATTTCAAGGCTAGAGAGAGAGAAGATATTCTAAAAATATCTAAGATTAGATATTTATAGGCTCGCCAGAAAATTTTTTTTTTTTTTGAAATTTGTATCATAGCGCCCAACGGCCCTGGGAACCAACCCCACATGTATATCTAAACCCGATCATGCATAAAAACACATATAAAACATGCTATCACGTAAACGGTAAACACGCATCGAAAAAAAAATTGCCAAAAAGAAAACGGATTAGGGTCTCACATTTAAAAATAAATAACTAGCTATTACATCGATTCTATATTCCGAAAACTCACATTCGATCTATCACGGTCAACCCCCGTGATTTAAAAAAAAATTATCATCTTACAAACCCATTCTATCAAACATAAATAATAATATGAAGATCATTAAATTGGGAATAGAACGCCTGCAAAATCAAGTTAGCACAGTTGTAAAATTATCTGGCCCCGATAACCGCAAACAAAAACCAAAATGGCTTTGATACCAATTGTTGCAGGCAAAACTGTTAAGAGCATTATTTTTGTAAACGATTTTTGGTAAATAATTAACTGGAGGGGCAAACGCCAAAATAGGCTCCAGATAAAACTTTTGTTGTCGAATGATCAAAAAATAAAAATCGTGCAACTACAGTAAATTTAGAAGAATACCTTTCTATCAGTCGAATCTTCAACTATGATTTTGTTTCCAAGTTAAAGCTCTTGTCAGATCTTCTACTGTATTCTCTTATGTGATTCCCAGATATTGTGTGGGTTATAATTCTCCAAGAACTCGTATCGGTATAACCTGGACAGGTTTGGTCTTGAAGACAAATTATGAAACTAATTCAGCCTACCTGCATATTTATAGGGCTATAGTAAGGACCTATGGAGTAATTATGAGTAAAACTCCTGTTGAACATAGACACCCATTAGCGCTTTTTGTAATTAAGAAAACCTCATAGCGGTATCTACAATTATGGAAAATTAGCAACAGTTTCAGTAATTTTCACAAAACACTGAATTACAGTTCATACCACTAAAGAACTATAATTGCACTCTGACCCATAATCTCAAAACCTTCTTGCATTGAGCTTCTATTATTAGATGCTTATCATTTCTCCCCACGTTAAAATTCTTCATACACGCAAAAAAAATTTAATTACTGACAATTTAATTTAATCGCATCTTTAAATTCTTTAAGCCCTTCTGCATAACTTATTTGACCGCTAGATAATCAAATCCACCTGCAAAGTTTGGCCTAATCAAAACTTATAAGTTTCCTTAAGAGGGTATCGTCAATCCCGATCTTTCGAGACGTGAATTTTGTTAATAATTAATATTCATCATATAAATAATACCGCTATCCAACTCACCAGAATATAGACCTATATAAGATCGTACCCTTTAATGAATTAAAATCACGAATATTAAATATACACAAATCAATAATTATTTCAGAATTAAGAACATAAGCATTATTCATAATAACCTTCGTGTTTGAATTAATTTGTATAATCAATATAAAATTAATTACCCCAATGTTTCCTGTTCAATACAGACAAAGTGTATTAGCATAAAGAGTTGAAATAATTGACGATACTATTATCTGTTCTTCGTAACCAAGACAGGTTTACTAAAACTCCGTGTTATAGTCGAACCGATGGTATGTCCATTTTTATCTAAAAACATGATTTTCAGTATATCAACCCTAACATAATCATCATCCAAACTATTCAACCAAACATGAATAAAAGATTATCATAAAATCGAGATTAGAACGCTTGCAAGAAAAAGTTAGCACAATTATAAAACTACCTGGCCCCTCGATAAATCGTAAACAATAATTAAAATGGCTCTGATACCAATTGTTGGAAGCAAAACTGCCAAGATCATTATTTTTGTAAATGATTTTTGATAAAAAAATAACTGGACGGGCAATTACCGAAACGGGCTCCAGATAAAACTTTTGGTGTTGAACCCGTGCCCCCACAGTTAATTTTGAAGAATACCTTTTTTGGTCGATTTTCCAACTACAATTTTGATTCTGAGTTGAATCTTCAGTCAGACCTTCTACTGTATTCCCTTATGCGATTTTCGAATGTAGTATGGGCTATAATCCTTTGAGAACTCATACCGGCAGAACCTAGTTAGCTTTAGTCTTGAAGACAAGTTATGAATTTGGTTCATCCTACCCACATATTTATAGGGCTACAGCAAGGACCAGGGAAGTAATTATGACAAAGACATCTAGTGTAATCCAGATACCCATCCAGTAATTTTTGCAATTATGCAAACCTCACAGCGGTATCTGTAATTATGAAAGCCTTACAACGATTTCTGTAATTTTCATAAAACAGTAAATTACAATTCACACCACTAAAGAATTGTAGGTGCACTCTAAGCCATAATCTCAACAACAATGTGACACGACATCTTAAAATTTTCGATATCCAGCAATTAAATTTAATTATTGATAATTTAATTTAATCAGTATCTTAAAAATTTTTAAGCCCTTCTGCTTAACTTATTTAACCTCTGGATAATTAAATCCACCTACAGGATTTGGCCTGGTCAAAATATATAAGTATCCTTAAGGGGGTATCGTCAATCCCGATCATTTGAAACATGGATTCCGTCAATAATTAATATTCACTATATAAATAATACCGCTATCCAACTCACAGGGAATATAGACCCGTATAAGATCGCAGCCTCTAATGAATGAAAATAACGAATATTAAATATACGCAAATTAATAATTATTTCAAGATTAAGAGTACAAACACTTTCATAATAACCTTAGGGTGTAAATTAATTTATATAGTCAGTATAAAATTAATTATCCTAATGTGTCCCGTTCAATACGCACAATGTGTACTAGCACAGTGAGTCGGAACAATAGACGATACTATTACCTGTTCCCCATAACCAAGGCAGGCCTACTAAATTCTATGTTATAGTAGGTACCGATAGTATGTCCATTTCTATATAAACTGTGAAGAAATACTTATATTATGCAACAATCAATAATCTGATTTTTTGTTTGCAAACTATACTCTACGCACCAGATTAAATACTGTATAGAATAAAGAACATCCATACAAAAAATTAAAGAAATGATATTGCATACACTACTTAATAAAATGCTCATAAAATGAAAAATTAATTTTATTGAAAAGTAAAATTAAATACTAAAACCAAATAAATTCGTGGTTTTAAGTATGCAACCCTAACATTTATGACAATTTTTGTCCCGGTTCTATTTCGCACCTCGACCCTTTCATCGGCCCTCATAAAGTCAAAACTGGTAAAAATTGAAAATTCAAAAGGGATGTAACACGAGGACTTTCTAGGGAGTCACCCATCCTATTACTACTATCGCCCAAGCATGCTTGATTGCAGAGATTTAACGGGATACGGTGCATTAGTGCTGGTATCATCACACCTATTAGTTTTTTTCCCTAAATTCTTTTATGACCCTCGATGTCTCAGCTCTATTTCGCACATCGACCCTTTCATCGGCACTGATAAAGCCAAAACTTGTGAAAATTAAAAATTCAAATGGGGTGCAACATGAGGACTTCCCAACGGGTCACCCATCTAAGTACTACTCTCGTCTAAGCATGCTTACCTACAGAGTTCTGATCGGATTCGGTGGATTATTGCTGGTATGATCGCACCTATTATTTTCTCATTTTGCAATTCTCTTATGACTGTTTCCGTTTAAAGAACTGTAATTTTTTAATGAAAAATCATATTTGCGCAAGGTTGGTGGCATTGTAATCCAAATGTCTACACCCAGCTAACTACCTTTCGGCCCATTTTTGACATCATTTTATGACTATTTTCGTCTCAGTTCTATTTCGCCACCCGACCCTTTCATCGGTACTCATGAAGCCGAAACTTGTCAAAATAAAAAATTTGAAAGGGGTACAACACGAGGACTTCCCAGGGGGTTGTCCATCCTAGTACTACTTTTGCCCAAGCACACTTGACTGTGGAGTTCTGATGGGATCTGGAGCATTAGTGTTGTCATGATCGCACTCGTTAGATTTTCCTTCCTCAATTCTCTTATAACCCTCTTCGTCTCAGTTCCTTTTCGCACCCCCAACAATTTCATCGGCACTGAAAAAATCAAAACTGCTTAAAATTAAAAATTCAAAAGGGGGGTCAAATCGAAGACTTCCCCATGGGTCACCCATCCAAGTACTACTCCCTCCCAAGCACGTTTAACTACGAAGTTCTAATGGGATCCGGTGCATTAGTGCTGGTATGATCGCACCCATTATTTTCTCCTTCCGCAATTCTCTTATGACTCTTTCCGTTCAAAGAGCTTTAATTTTTTAATCGAAAATCATTATCGTGCAGGGCTGATGGCAATAGAATCCTAACGTCTTTACCCAGCTAACTACCTTTTGGGCCATTTTTGGAATCGTTTTATGACTTTTTTTTGTCACGATTCCATTTCGCACCTCAACCCTTTCATTGGCACTCATAAAGCTAAAACTAGTGAAAATTAAAAATTCAAAAGGGATTCAAAACGAGGACTTTCAAGGGGCTCTCCCATCCTAGTACTACTCTCGCCCAAGCACGCTTAACTGCGGAGTTCTAATGGGATCCGGTGCATTAGTACTAGTATGATCGCACCTGTTAGTTTTTCCTTCCTCAATTCTCTCATGACCGTCTCTATTCTTGTTCCATTTTGCACCCAGTCACTTTCACCAGTACTCAAAAAGCCAAAACTAGTGAAAATTTAAAATTTAAAATGGGGTACAACATTAAGACTTCTAAGGGGTCACCCATCCAAGTACTACACTCGCCCTAGTACGTTTAACTGCGGTGTTTTGATGGGATCTGGTGCATTAGTGCTGGTATGATCGCACCCATTATTTCTGCTTTCTCAATTCTCTTATTACTTTTTCTGTTAAAACAACTATAACTTTTTAATAAAAATTCAGAATTGCGCAATGCTAATGGCATTGGAATCCTAATGACTGTACACAACTAACTACCTTTTGGACCATTTTTTGAATCCTTTTATGACTATTTCCATCCCAGTTCTATTTCACACTCTGACCTCTTCATCGACACTCATATAGCCAAAACTGGTGAAAATTAAAAATTCAAAAGGGGTGCAACACGAGGACTTCCTAGGGGGTCACCCATCCTTGTATTACTCTCCCCTAAGCACGCTTAACTGTGGAGTTCTAATGGGATCTGATGCGTTAGTGGTAGTATGATCACACACGTTAGTCTTTCCTTCCTAAATTCTCTCATGACACTCTCCGTCCCGGTTCCATTTTTCACCTAGTCACTTTCACCGGCACTCAAAAATCCAAAACTGGTGAGAACGAAAAATTCAAAAGGGGGTATAACACGAGGAAGGGGGTCATTTATCCTAGTACTACTCTCGCTGATGCACCCTTAACTGTAGAGTTCTAATGGGATCCGATGCATTTATGCTGGTATGATTGCACCCGTTATTTTCTCCTTTTGAGATTCTCTTATGACTCATTCCGTTCAAAGAACTGTAATTTTTTAATTGACAATTGGAATTGCGCAAGGATGGTGGCATTGGAATCGTAACGTTCATACCCAGCTAACTACCTTTCTGGCCATTTTTGGTATCGATTTATGACAATTTTCATCCCTGTTCTATTTCACACCTCGACCCTTTCATCGCACTCATAATGCCTAAACAAGTGAAAATTAAAATTTTAAAAGGGATGCAACACGAGGACTTCCCAGGGGGTCACCCATCCTAATACTACTGTCGCCTAAGCACGCTTGATTGCAGAGTTTTAATGGGATCTGGTGCATTAGTGTTGGTATCTTCGCACCTGTTAGTTTATTCTTCCTAAAATCTTTTATGACCCTCTCCGTCTTGGTTCTATTTTGCACCTCGGCTATTTCATCGGCACTCATAAATCCAAAATTGGTGAAAATTAAAATTCGATAGGGATGCAATAAGAGTACTTCCTAAGGGGTCACCCATCCAAGTGCTACTCTCGCCCAAGCACGCTTGCCTGCGGAGTTCTGATGGGATCGGTGCATTAGAACTCATATTATCAAGTCCATTAGTTTTTCCTTTCTTAGTTCTCCTATAACCCTCTTCGTCCTGGTTCTTTTTTGTATCCTGATAATTTCACCGGCACTGAAAAAGCCAAAACTGGTTAAAATTAAAAATTTAAAAAGGGGTGTAACACGAGAACTTCCCAGGAGGCCACCCATCCTAGTACTACGCTCACCCAATCACACTTATCTACGGAGTTTTGAGGGGATCTAGTGCATTAGTGTAGGTATAATCGCACCTGTTAGTTTTTTCCTTCTTAATTCTCTTATGACCTTCTCCATCCTGGATCTATTTTGCACCCGACACTTTTACCGACACTCAACAATCCAAAACTAGTGAAAATTAAAAATTCAAAAAGGGGGGCAAATCGAGGAGTTCCCCATGGGTTACCCATCCTAGTACTACTCCCGCCCAAGCACGCTAAACTGTGAAGTTCTGATGGGATCCAGTGCATTAATGCTGGTATGATCGCACTCGTTATTTTCTCCATTCGCAATTCTCTTATGACTCTTTGTGTTCAAAGAACTATAATTTTTTAATCGAAATTCTAAATTGAGCAAGGCTTGTGGCATTGGAATCCTAACATTTTTACCCAACTTACCTTTTGGGCCATTTTTGCATCATTTTAAGACTATTTTTGCCTTGGTTCTATTTCGCACCTCAACCCTTTCATCGGTGCTCATAAAGCCAAAACTAGTGAAAATTAAAATTTCAAAAGAGAATCAAAACGAGGACTTTCCAGGGATCTAACATCCTTGTACTACTCTCGCCCAAGCATGTTTAACTACGGAGTTTTAATGGGATCCGGTACATTAGTGCTGGTATGATCGCACCTGTTAGTTTTTTCTCTCCTCAATTCTTTCACGCCTCGAACCCCGGGGACTTGTGAACTAACCCCGACCCGACCCTTCTAAGGTTCATCCAATAACACTTCCATTTTACCTTAGATTTGAATTCAAAACTCATTTGAAAATAAATGTGTTCTTGAGTAACTATATTTTTATTTCACCGACGTATAGCAAAATCTAAATAGTGCTTTAAGTCCCACAAGATCGTTTACAAAACAAAATGTTATTTCACTCATCCAACTTTTCTAAAATATAAGAATGAGATCAAATACATCAAATCCTTTAACTTTATGTTTACATATGGCATAAAGAAAAGAAATGCTAGACCCATCTTCTAGCCTATTCCCAAAATGCCTCCATCATCTTGGTATTATCAGTTCTCCTCAGGACCTGAAAAATGGTTTAGCAGTCGTACGTGAGCCGAAGCTCGTAGGATATAAATTAACTCAGATGTAATTCATGATTTGTGAGGTGTGATGGGTGCAACCAGAATAAAATGCAAGTTCTATAAATTTGTTATTTATTCCCCCACGCACGCCAAGTTACTCCTTCATTAATCCTTTTTCAACATATTCATTTCTTTCACATTTATTCTCATTTCTCGATTTTTCACAAAATCCAAATCACATTTTTATTACCCGGTTTATCACAAAAACCGTATTACAATTAATTCATCATAATTAATGAGCCGATATCGGGTGCAGCTTATAGAAACCCCTCCCTATTATCCCAATAGGCTACGCGAAGCCATTGGTTAATAGATAGCTCTATAACTCACCACGATACAACACCACGTTTCAGGGGCTAACCCGTGGGCACGTGGTCCCCATCTTGTTCAAGTTTTCGGTCTTTCACCGTGGAGCTGCCAGCCCAACTTAATTGATGAACCTTCGTGGGCTTTCATCGCAGGACCGCAGCCCCTCATTATGCATGAACCTTCGCGGGCTTTCACCATAGGACCGCAGCCCCTCATTATGCATGAACCTTCGCGGCCTTTCACCGCAGGACCGCAGCCCCTCATTATGCATATTCCACATTCAATCATAGGGTTTCAACTCGATTTAATAGTTTTATTATGTAGTTTCTCATAGTTCACATCATTACTCAATGTCATTAAGTACCAATATAAATTTTAACTTAATTATAATCATATCATATGTCGTTTAAGTACTCAAATTCTCTTTCATAATCTATGCAACACGCATTATAATATCATTATATAACTTTCCATATATCACTTTTCCGTTACCACATCATAGGACATCAACACAAAACTTATTCAGTAAAGACCATATCATTTAATGGAAAAGGGATACACCCATCATATGCATATACATGTGTATACAAGTTAAAATCTATGTTTATCGCAAATACAACCAATCGGTATGATACTAGCATCCCAACCAAAGTGTAGTGAGGTAGGTAAATTCATAGCCCAAGAGATAAGAAATTTAATAAAAAGGTTCAATATTGATGAAAATGTCCTTTTTAAAAGCATTTGGCCAAAAACGGGTGGAAAATGGTTAAGAAAATTTGACATACCCTTACTATTTTAATCATAACTTCTTCTACAAAAAGCATTTTCTTGTGAGAGTAGTCTTGTTGGAAATAAGACTTCCGGGGCTTCGATTTAAGTATAAGAACGACCCAATTCAGAGTTCGGATGAAGGAGATATGATCGAACAAAATTGTCCCTACGCAGTCAGTCCGCTTGAGAGGACATCGGGCACTCGAGCGCCCAACTCTCTGCCAGCTGAGCGCCCGAGCGGACAGGGCTCCTCTCGAGCGCACTGTCGGCTGGGAAAACCCCAGATTTGCCCATGTTTTGAGTTTTTAACTTCAAAACCCTTAATCCTTCATCTAATAGGTCTTAAATCTCAATTTCCACCATGAAAACATTAGATTCAAACTTCACAATCCCATTTTATGCAATGATTTCACAAAATCACTATTTATCATTTCTCAAAACTCAAATTTTTGTAAGAACCCAACTCAATCCATACATTACTCTATCATCCCTTCTAATCATGCATAACTTCTATTAAATTTTACTCATATAAGAAATTATCAACTCAAATATCACAAACATACGAGAGAATCTAGATCCTACCACGAATTTGCTCAAAATCTTGAAATCTCTTCAAATTCTCTCTCCTAGGGTCTGGATCTTGGGTGTTCTTGCCTCCTTGATGCTCCATCTTTCACCTCCTTGCTCTAAAGCTTAATTTTCATCCTTGCTTGCTCCCAATCTTGCCTCGATCTTCAATTTCAAGGATGGAGGGTTAGGGTTTACATTGGGAAAGTGGGTCTCTCTCTCTCTCTCTCAAGAAAAGAAGAAGAAGGAAAGAGGAAAAGAGAAAGAAGGGGTCTCGCGTGGGTTATAGTATATATATATATATAAAACCCCCAATATTTCTCCAACCTTTGAGATCATTCCAAATATTTCTTGATAGCCCGCTCGAGCGGACCCACACCGCTCGAGCAGTGACCCCTAGAACAGAACTCTACGAAATTCCTTAAATTTTAACTTAAACCTCCAACTTTGCTCACCTTTAAATATCTCAATTTATCCATTAACATAGCCATATCAATATTGTTTGTTGCCTTGTATCTCAATATTACCTTCACATATTATTAATTCCACCGTAAATGAATAAAGTTTTATAACCCACGCTCAAATTTAATTCCGTTTCCTCACTTAACCGTAGACATAAAATCACAAAAATAAATACGTATCAGGCCGTTACAACTTTCCCCCCTTGGGGAATTTCGTCCCCAAAATTCGTCTCCAGTCATACCAAACCTTCCTTTAGTCATTCGATCTACGAAGCATCTTTCTCAGTCCGTAATCCTAATTGTTCTTACAAAGCGGTATGACTCAAGGACATTAATTCACTTCTTTTACCATCAGATATAACTTCCGAACACCAATATTTCACAACTATTAGAATCATCCTTATCTATTGAACTGTACTCATATCGAGCTTTGACCAATCTAAAACGGTTCAATATTTGCCATGACACCAACTCTTTTCCAAAATTAATCACTAGGGTGGGAATTAACCACTCCATTATTGATCACCGACTATCCTTCCATGATCACCATCTCACATCACATACACGCTCCCAAAGACTAAACATTCTCAACTATAGTATTTTACGTCATAGGTCCTACTACTATTAAGATTCTCCCAATTTTGTCGAATTATGGCTTAACTCACTATTGAATTCCAACGTATACCGAGAACTACTCCTTCAGCCTAAACACATATTGCCAAACTCGGACATTGGTCACTTAGGTTACACCCATTACCTCCAAAATCGCCTATCCTTTTACAGTAAACTAACTACCACAAACTTAAAATCATATTACTACATGCACTACATCACTCTAGTCCTTTAACCTATTGGGAATGTATACTGAAAAGTTATACTTTTTATGTATTTTATTCTAGACCCCTGGCATATTAATGAGAAACATTTTGAGATGGTTTTCCATTTGTGGTTTCATATTTATATTTGTGACGTATGAATGCATAGTCCGTATATTCTGTTCAGTATTTGACTCGGTGCGTGCTGCGCGGAAGATCGGGTCAAAGATTTTGACAGATTGTACAGGTAGGCTCACAATCGCAATGGACCCAGACATTCTATTGGTACGATTGTAGTACATCGTTATAGTAACTGGTCTTGGCTAGGTCGAATGGATCGAATTTAGGTTTAAAGAATTCGATGTTCGAGCTCGTTGTGTTAGTACACTTTGAGTGTATTGAGCGGGATCAACGGGATGATCGATTCTATTCTGACTATATGAATTGATCCACATCCTGTATTATCATATATTATACGAACTCTTAATCCCGAAGTGATTGATTAATTGTGTTCAGATGATGTACTGTACTTTGAGTCGTCAATGGTTGAGATTTTCTCCATGAGATCAACAATACCGATGAGTTGGGTACTGGCATTGTTTGTCCGATGATTTATAATCAGCTAACGAAAACCACATCCGATTTAGGTTGAGGAGTTCCTTCTCGTGTGCTTTGCTTATAGGTTTGATTATGCTAAATCTGTACAGATCTTCGGATCCGGCATATCTAAAGGTTAAGTGGTGCGGTTGCAAGGAGAAGATGATAATTAAATCGGGTTGTCAGTAACTGAATTTATTTATCTGGAATCCATATCTTAAACGTGGGAAGAATTTAGTGCATTTGATTATTGGAAACTCAAGACATAATTTGAGTTAGGGCCAGGAGTTTAGTCAGGACCTTTAGTGGAATAAGTTTTGGTTCATACGAGAAAGGATCTAACTCGGGGACAGAGTTAGGGACATCCAATTTTCTCATACGGTTAGCCCGAGTCTTATACTTCCTCGTGATCCCTCACGTAGCCCACTATGCGCACGGATATTTTTCTTATTAGTTTAGGTAATTATTTAATTTAATTAGAATGCCGATTTTGCAGCTGGGGACATTCAGGGATTAAATTAAATAATGAAGGGCGTTTTAATCTTTTGGCACACCTAGGGATTTCTCCCTAAGTGGCCGGCCCTAATTAAGGGTGGGAATTTGGTTTTATGGAAGAAATATATCTCTTCCTTAGTTTTAGGAAAGAGAATATATATTCTTATTTTCATCTTTGATATATGTAGTAATATATCACAAGGTATAAAAAGAAAACCTAAAACCCTAATCCCTAAACACCAAGCCGCCGCCCCCTCTCCCTTTTGGCAAAATTGATTTTTGCTTTTTGGAGACAAGTGTGAGAAGAAACCGAAAAAAAGGAAGAAAAAGTCTTCGATCGGAATCGGTGCCCACACACCGTGATCGTCGTAGTGTATCCGGGACATACGTGAGAAGGTTGCAAGGTCGTCTTCAACGTATTCGGGACTTATTGAAACTTTTCGACAAGTTTCATAAAGGTATAATGCTATTTAGATTAATATTATTCTCAGTTTTTCATGATAAATGCACACGTCGTTTTTTACGATCACGACGTCAGTTCAAATTTTTTTTCCACTCCAACAATGGTATCAGAACCGTGGTTGCATTTTTCATGAAAAATCATTGTGCTAACCTTTGTTTTGCAGCCTATGTCGTTATGATCTGGTTAAATGGATGCATGAATGTATGTATAGTTTATATCGTTTTTTTTTAATCGTTTATTCGACGGTTTTGATTCGAGATTAGATCAGTTGTACGCCTCCTACGTGGGGTATAAATTTTTGACGATGTAATCTATTATTTCATTCATTTTTTTCTGGATCAATATTATAATCAGATCACACAAAACGAGGAACGAAAATGATAAAAGAAGGAAAAGGCGGCAGCGGCATGGCCTGTTCGGCATAACAGTGGCGCCATTTTCGGGGATCATTTTCGGGGCTTTCGGCAACCTTTTTCGACGCGATTTTTTTGCTAAAATTAAGGTTGTTCGTTGGCTATCCGATGGT
>JAULJZ010096611.1:0-12062 GCA_032270985.1 Heliamphora pulchella
ATGAATCAAAATAACGAATATTAAATATACGCAAATAATAATTATTTCGGGATTAAGAGTATAAACACTCATAATAACTTTGGGTGTAAATTAATTATATAATTATTATAAAATTAATTACTCCAATGTGATCCTATTCAATACACATAAAGTGTACTAGTACAGTGAGTCGAAATAATAGACGACGTTATTATTTGTTACTAGTAACTAAGACAGACCTACTAAAACTCTGTGCTACAGTTGTACCGATGATTTGTCTATTTCCATCTAAACTGTGAATAAAAATTTATATTCTGCAAGAACTTATAATCTAGTCTTCAATATGCAACCCGTACTACTCTACACACTAGATTAAATACTATAAAAAATAAAAAATAAATATGCATAATATTAAAAAAATGATATTGTATGCATTGCTCATTAAGATTCTCATAAAATAAAATTTTAATTTTATTAAAATTAAATTAAATACTAAAACTAAATAAAATTTATAATTTTCAGTATACAACCCTTACAAATATAATTAATCGCAATAAGGCATAAAACTACACTCAACCATCCTAGTGACGTCAGCTCTCAATTTAGAGCCAGAGAAGCATGAGTTGGTCGGAATGACACTCCAAAAAATAATCTTAATCTTCAATATAAGGAAAACTCAACACTTCTCCAATGGCACACATAATTTCTCTTCAAAAATTCTGGTGAAATACATTCATGCCATTTCTCTCAAACTTAAATTATTTTTCCTCACTTATAGCACACCAATTTAACCATCAGGGGGCTTTTTGACAATTGTCGACGACTAGTATCACCTTTGTTCTTGAAACCACACTGCTGCCGTTCTCTTTGGGGCACTCTAAAGCCAAGAAAAGTATATTTTGCGAAATTTGAAAGTGAAGAACGCATAGCATTTTTATAGATCAACTTGGACTCTTAAGAAGCTTCAAAAGACTAGTTTTCTATCTTCTCACATTCTTATACGAATCCACACTATACATTTGACGTCATCTATTAAAAATAACTGACTCAAAGCCTAAAATAATTTATTTGGTAATTGACTTTTAGTTGGACCAAAAATAAAAGATGGTAAAGGTGATTAAAAAATAATTAAAAATTTAATAAAAATTATAAAATATTACATAATCTTATCTTAAATTAGAAAATATTACAGAACCTTATCTTAAACTACACAATCGAACATTTTCTTATATATTAATTGTTTTCTAACTTATTTGGTAATATAGAAAGAGAAAAAAAAATCAATGAAAGACTGGTCAAACGCCCACATTAAATGTGATCATTTGACCGACCATTCCTATCCTAAAGCGTAGCCCACGACTGTCACGTGAAATATTTTTTGTCCTTTTCTCGACAAAATTACTAATCTATCCCTCCCTTTCCCAAAATAGCACAATGTATCATCCAGCGGGACAAGGAAGGTGTGCAGTGAGTACAAAAAAAAAAAAAAAAGGAATAATTTTGGACGTTACAATTTAATTGGAACTGTATATATTTTTCCACTCGTTGAGTCTGTGTTTGGGTTAATTTATTTTTTAAATTTTTTTATTTAAAAGTCATAAAAAAATTAATTAATTTGATTAATTAAGTTTTTTTTTACTTTTTTTTTCATTTTTTCTATATGATTGGACACTTACTTTTTTATAAAAAGGCTAAAAAATTTAAAAACTACTAAAAAAAACTTGTCTAAACACAGGCTGAGTAAATACTTTATATAGAAAATCGTACCAATTGAATATTGTTATGTATATGATCGGAGTATATTTGTAATGAAAGAAAGAATTGAATTATTAAATTTTGAGAATAAACTGCAAATTAAGTGTATTTGGATCATATAGCTAACAATGCCTAATTTATCTAATTTTTTGCATGAATTACTTGTTGGACAATTCAAAATAATGAATGATTCCAATAAAATTGTGTGATTCCAATTTAACTTAATTTGCTCCCACAGCACTCCGTGTTGTTAGTCCCCAAATCCTCATCCAGCCGATACATTGTAATATTATATACTTTATAAGTTATTAATAATTAATAAAGAGTAATTAAATTATAAAATATATATATATATATATAAAATGCATAATTTATAAATATGA
Organism: Heliamphora pulchella; assembly: GCA_032270985.1. NCBI lineage: Eukaryota > Viridiplantae > Streptophyta > Magnoliopsida > Ericales > Sarraceniaceae > Heliamphora > Heliamphora pulchella. The sequence continues at coordinate 2,118 of JAULJZ010096611.1, forward strand.
AAATGTAGTTTTATAATCTTATAAAGTAAATGATAAAATAAAATATAAAGTAAAATAATATAGGAGAGAATAGATAACAAAAATAAATAAGCAAGATATTTGTGTAATTTTTTAAACATCAAATATGTAATAATTTTAAACTTAGAATTCTTGTTTCAAACTGAAATGGAACAATTTGTTATTGGTTTGGTTCGGTATCGCTCCATGGTACTAATGGTTGGGTTTTAATTTTTAAAGTATTAAAAGTGTTTTATAAGATTTAATTTTTAATTTAGCTCAAAATTAAATATAAGTAAAAGAAAAAAAGCCTTATTTTTTGTGCTAATTTGGCAAGGAGATTCTTCAAGAAATATACATTTTAATGGCTTATTTGTCTAAGAAAAGACAAAATAAGAAAAAAGTAATAGGCAGATAAATTACAATTATTTAGTTAAAAATAAAGAAAAAGACATTTAATGCACGTAATAACTAGCTAAACTAAAATGAAATAAATTTAATGAACTGCTTGATTCTTTCCAGTTGTTAGTGAAACCAAACAAAAAAATAATTAACAAGGAAGCAAAGGGAAAAAAATAGTTTGCAAAAAGCAAGATGTATGATTTAATACTTTTTGAAGAATCTATATTTGTGGGAAAATATTTGTCGCAAGAAAACTAGTATTGTGGGTCTCATATTTTTTTGTCAATTTAACACATACAGAAAAAGAGTTATTTTTAAATTTTCTCTCATTTTCTGTTAACTGAACAAAACCTAATCCCGAAGAAAAGAAGATTTCCATAAAATTGTGTGATTTTAATAGTATGTATTTTGAAAAAAAAAAGTATTTTTTCGTAAAAAAAGTTAAAATTATTGTTCTTACATTCCTTTTTTTTCATAAATGGAAATCTGAATTATATGAGAAAGTAAATCTGAAACAAATTACTATTCGCTACTCATTGCCAATTATTAGTTTTTTCCCATGTAGAAAGATCATTGTAGAAAGTAAAATTACAAAAAAGCAGGGTGTCTTTCCTTCATCAAGCAAGAAAGATGCTACCAAGGGGGATCAGGTTCCCAAGTATTGATATCAGATCCATCCCAAAAGAGCATTGATTGCTTGCTCTTTGCACATGACACATAACACATAGCATTTACTACAAATACTAATAATGATCTTTTTACATGGGAAAGATCATTATTGGTTTAAAAGAACGAATAGTTCTTATAAATTTTTAAGGAGGCGGATATTAGGTTTTAAACAACTCTAAGGAGAGCTCAATTGGTCAGAATTTGAATTTGCTTCTCAATAGTCATTGGTTCAAATTTTCTCAGGACCACTGGAGGTTTACTTGGCTATAAACTCCAAGATCTTGATATTAGTCGAGGTGTACGCAAGCTGGCCCAGATACCCAGTTAACAAAAATAGAAAAAGTTCTAAACATTTTTTTTAAAAAGCAAACCTATATAATCTTGTAATTTTTGAACTAATACTTATTATATTTATAAAAAAAATTAGTACAAAGGCGGGCGACCGGCCCCATCTGCCCCCCTGGGTCCATCATCGAGCACCATTCCTAACTCTCCTCCACCTCCATTTGTCACCAAGCTTCTGTCACAATTAAATTTGAACCACCTATTCGAAGGAGGTAGCCACTTTGATATTCCATTTCACATTGGTGGAAAATAAAAATTAAATTTGATATATAAAAAAACTTGTTGGCTATTACTAATAATTTGAACTTAAACATTTTGAGTCACGTTGTTAGACTTTTCATTTAAGTTGTTAAGCCAATAGTTGACTTATGTCATTTAAGCCACACACTCTCTCGTCGCTCTCCATTTTCAATAGTCATAACTCAATATAGGTTATTACATTTTGTTATTTACAATATATAGGTTACATATAGCAAATGGTAAGGCAATGGATAGTTTTAAGGTCTCTAGCAGTCTAATGATGGGTTGATGGTTTTATTGTAGTAGGAATAAGATTTGTGTATCCCTTTTACCAAGAATTATTCCTTACCCTAAGACAACGACATGTGATGATGACCCAATGTTTTTGGAGCTAAACAATTATGTTGGGCTTTGTATTTAGGAGTGAGTTTTATTATTGATCCGAACCTAAAATCTCTCCAATCAATTAAGCAAAAAATTATTTTATATGTTTATATTCACCATTAATTTAGGTAAATAACATTCCCTATTCACAATTTAACTTCTTATATTTTGTTATTATCTTTTAGCTTCTCATAAAAAGATTGTCAAATGTTAAAATTATAGTCTGAATATAATATTTATTTATATTTTGAATAAAATTATTTTATTTTTATTTTGGTGAAGGAAAAGGATAGAGAAAGATATATATATATTGTATATGAATATTGAAAAAGGAGTACCGAGGGAGACTTTTAAATTAACGCAATAATGTTGAGTTTACACATTAAATATATTTTTGAAATCGCGGTCGCCATTTCCTTCTTTTTCTTATCTTGTTAAGTAATGTAAACAAGTGATTACGAGTATTGTTCGCCAAGCAACATAAATCATGTTGTATTCTTATTTTGCCATAGTAAAAAATCTACAGCAACTGTGAACAAAACTCTCATTGGATAAATTGTGTAAATTGTGTGTTGTGTTTTTATTTTTATTGTTATTTATGTTTTTATCTCTGATCGATATTGCATAAAGTTTGTTATATTCCTAACCACATAATCTGTAAGTTAGAGGGCAAATTTTAAGGTCTATTTAATCGATAAACATATTCTAGCGGCATATACTTGTTCCATTATTGAACGGATATAATTTTTTTCTTTGTACACCAAGTTTGGATGGCAAAAATCTAAGATCAAGAATGTGCATCTCACTCCTAGGAATCTCATTCCTGATAATGTGATACCTGCGTAATTTTATTCAGATGTTTCGATAATCTGAGAATCTTATCGAGAAAAAAAAAATAAAACTCCATTCAAGTATTTGTTTTAATTATTTTAAACATAGCAATAGAATAAATGTTTGCTTGATCTTCAAAAAATAACATTTTCCATATATGTATGACATAATTTTCATTTCAATTTATGGAGATAAAAGCATCTTATTGCTAGCATTGATTTTAACTTTATATACAAGCCAATTCTAAATGATAAGTAATTATTGTAACATCCTGAATTTTGTAATTATTTTGTAATAAAATCAAATAAAAATAAATTAATAGTCTTGATTGTAAAAATATGTATACATTGAAATTAGAGATAACCTTAATTGTCTTTATTGTTTTAATTGTCTTAAATATACAAATATGTATATAATAAATAAATTAAAATTTAAATAATAATTAAATAGAAAATTAATAAATTAAAATAACCAATAATTTAATAATTTTAGAATTAAATAGGTTAGTAATAGTATAATTATTTTTGTAACAGAAATAAAATTTATTTTGTCATTAAATGGGTTAATAATAGTATAATTATTTTTGTAACGGAAATAATATTTATTTTATAATTAAATAGATTAATAATGGTATAATTATTTTTGTAACCAACAATTCATTAATAGACTACTAACTATGGCTTATTTAAAATTGTAAATGAAAATTTATAAAAAATTAATAAATAATTTTTTGTAACTGAAAATTTATGAGCAATCAATAAAATAGATACATAAAGTAATAAATGACTATTTTGGTTATATGTTGGATCTATAAATAGAGGTATAAGTAGCATGGAGTTTTATACCAGATATACATATATATATATATATATATATATATATATAGAGAGAGAGAGAGAGAGAGAGAGAGAGAGAGAGAAAAAGGGGGGGCTTGGGTTTATAAAATTTTTGAGCAACGTTTGTTTTTATATTATCTCGGTTATAGCGTTGAATACATTATTTGATCTTTAGGTAAACGATTTTGCATGTTATGTATCTTTTTTGAAAATAATGTTTCCTCAAAACTTATTTGAGAAATCTATGTATAATATGTATTATTTGAAAATAAATTTTGATAACTGTTGGAGTATTTTACTTTTTTTTTACTTTTTTTGATATCTCGTGATAATATGTCATGGATAATACGCAAGGATATATATGCAAGGTTGAATACGCATGGATATACTCAAAGTTAATACACACGGATATACTCATGGTTAAATATGCATGGTTAAAAATTCACGGATATGATCACCATTGAGAACAATGTGATTTTTGAGATAAATAATGTTATCTTTTGACACATGAATTTTTTGTATAAAATTTAAAACATGGATTGAAAAATTTCGATAAAAATATTTTTAGCAAATTGTTGTGGTACTCCTTATTTTGAAATCATGATTTTTGTTATCAATTTTATTTTCGTCCCTTGATTTAAAATTGTATATTAATATGTGTGCTTAATCATTCACACGGTTGTGAGCTTATGAAATCCATTAACATTTTTCAGGGGGGCACGTCGAATAGTAGATGAGTTTTGTGCCGTCGGGGACGCCTTGTCTTATCATCTCCATTAAGAGTTCTGAGTCGGATTAATTTTGTTTAAATAACTAGTAGGTTGTTAGCTTATGACATTAGAATTTTAGAAAAATAAGGTTCCGTTTGGTCTCACTTTCTAAACTCAATTTTTGGAGCAATTTCAGTTTAAAATTTAAAACCAACCGTTTGGTCACCTTTCTACGAAAAAAATCTTGAGAAACCAAGTACGCAGAGTTAAAAAAAAGGGGAAGAAGTCTGAAAATGACTAAAAGTTGTTTTCACTAGATTTTGGATATCTTTTTCAGACAAAGGAGATCATTTTACTATTTCAACGCTCTCGTGTAAAAGCTGTGTACTGCTCAATAACTTCTGGGAAACTCTTACTCATCGATATTGATCGCAATGACCTCGCTCTCCATCAACGACCTCGCTCCTCTCTTCACCGGCGATGCTACAAGCGAGCTCAAGCTAAGAGGTTTCTGTCTACAGCGATTCAAGCGCTTTCGCGACGAGCTCTCTCTTCTTCGCACCAACTGTCATCACGGTGGCATCCGGATGCAAATGACGACGAGAAACATCCAGCGATCAGGAGTCCATAGGCTCGAACCTTGTTTATGTAGAGCATTTCATCCATATAAAGGTATGAGATATGATTTGTACGAACTATCCACAACCTATTTGTTGCTTTCCTTGTTCTTGATGCTAGATCAAAACCCTTGTTCATTTTTTCCCCTCTTCAACTATTTTGGAAGTGATTGGTTTGATTTCCCAGCGACTTGCGCACTTGAGTGAGAACTGAACTTGGGTGTTCTGTTTTTCTTGTTTAATTAAGTAATACGATGAGAAAGAAGATTACGGAATCTGATTTTGTATGTTTATTGGTTTCTTGGTGAAGAATGAACTTAGTGGGCTTCGTTGAGTAGGTATTTTGCTGAGTCTGGGCAAGGGGTAAAATTTGAAATTCTTTTTCTCTTACCCCAATTTTTTTCGAAATTGATTATAAGTTATTTCTCTCTTGGCTATGTAATTATATATGGCTGTCGATAATACATTTTGTACGTTACAATTTTTATTTAGATTTTGCATTTGTAATATTGAACAAAATAAGATATTCTTTTACGATGTGTTTATATCTTAAATTTATTAAGAAAAAACTTACTATGAAAACTAAAAAAATCAATTTTTAGGACAAATACCTATTCATTTTACTAACCCAATCAAAGGAAAATAACCACTGAAAAGTTGCTTTCACCTTATTTTCTTTTTCTATGTTTTTCTCTGTTTCCTTTTCTATTTTTCTTTTCATATTTTAGGAGGCTCTGCTTGTTTTTTATTGGTATTAAATTATATGGATCTATAATTTGTTAAGGAAAAAGAAGATTTTCAAAAAATATTGTGACAGCATGCAAACAATCATATGCTATATATATATTTGATAAATGCCTATTCATTTTCTTTTGTCTTTTTGTTTAAAGTTTAAAAAGCTGATTTTTATATCATATGTTGTTCTTTTTACAGTAAAAAATAAACCTTGCAGTAGTATATGTGATTTTTCAAGAATTTGTTTGATATTAGTAGCTTTTAAATTTTTTGTTTTGAATCAATAGTAGTGACTTAAGAAATTATAATGATATTTTTGGTGATTTCCAAATAACAAATTATAATCATATTTTGAGGTGATTTTGCCATACTAGATGTCCAACCAACTTGATGACAACGATGATGCTAAGCACTGGCCCCCAAATTAGAAGAATTATTCATTTGTTTGTTAGCGGATGAAGTTAAAAAGGATAAGCTTGGTTTTGGTATCATTAAACCCACAACTTGGGTTAACATTGACAATGAAATTCACAAACATGTAGGCCAACGTTACACTGTCACCAAGTTAAAGTAAAAGTACCGGCATCTATGCACGAAACATAGAGAATTCTCAAAACTCCTTGAGCATACTGGGTTTGGGTGGAACCCTGACATTAACACTGTGACTGTGGAGGAGAATACTTAGCAAAACTATGTGAAGGTAATGCTAATTCCTACATTAACATTATCTTTTCTAACATACATCTATTATCCAATGAAACATTGGGTGTAATGCACTCATTTCACTTCATGCAGGCTAATCCCAAAGCAAAAATGTTCAAAAAGAGAGGATGGAATCACTACAATTTACTATGTCTAATATTCAACAAATCTACTGTGACGGGCAAAATAGCCAGGGCCTCAACTTAAGCACCCCTAACATCTATTGAGGAGAGAGATTTAGAAAAGCAATTATTAAGAGGTGGAGTTCATGTCACACCTGGAGAAGATAGAGGTGATGACTCTGTCATAGTATTAGACAGTTCAAATGATGGTCTACGTCGCCGCCCTATGGATTTGGCTGAAAATGGTCGACGGAAGAAAGGGACCAAGTCGTCCAAAATGGACACTACAATTGACGCATGGACTGGTGCAACCCTTGCACGACCAGAGAAGTATAAGCGTCAAGCCAAAGGCACCAAAATTGAAAGTTCCTTTAGCGACCTCTACTCAAGTGTCGAGTGTGTCAGTGTGTTGGAGTCCATGGAAGGAATCGACTCAGAGTCTTTCCTTTTAGCATTAGAGAAGTTCAAAGACGCTGAATGGTGCATGATGTTCATTGCCATGTCGGATCGAAGAAGGAGGCAGTGGTTAATGTCTTTGTACTAAGTGCTCGTGTTTTCTAATTTAAACTTGTATTGTTATCTTAATGATGCTTTCCCAGAACATGTAATATACATTTGATGACTGTTGAAATATGTTATTTGCTACTATTTGGTTGTCTAAATTACCGCTTGTATGCACTAAAAGTGCCATTTTGGTTTGGTAATAGTTAATATGCACTAATGTATAACAGTGCCATTTGGTTTTCTATTCATTGTGTCGAGTGCGTCACTGTTTTGCTTTGAAAATCCACTAGAGTAGTGGAGTTCATTACATCTTTCTGCTTCGTGTTAAATGAAAATAGTGATGGAGCAAGTTGGTTGAACCAAATTAGTAATATCATTGAAGATTTGATCCAAGGATTTTGATTTCTAGGAAACCTCAGTAAAAAAAAGAATAGGGATAGGGATCATTTTTACCTTTCAATCACATAAAGAAGGTCGAGGGAGATATGCAACCCAACTTCAAAATGCTCTAGCCAGGAAGTGCATATTTGCCTTGGTGTGAAGTTGTATGGCTGCTTCTAAGAGACTCTAAAGGATTTTAACACCTTTCAAGCCTCAAATCCTGTAATAAGATATTCACCTGGATTACTTACCAAGGTTTTCTAAAAAGACAGTTATTTCAATTTGTTGGTGTTTTAAAAATCTTGTAATAGGATATTCATCTGCTTCTAATGACCTTTGATAAAATGACAAGTTTCTTAATGATTACTATGCCATAATGTCATCCATAGCATTTTAGTTTTTAAGGTTGGAAATTAGAATGCCTACAAGGTATAATATAGTTGAATCTCCCGTGCATGTCTTTAGGTTGCATAAAATATGATACTTGAAATGATTACTTAAAGAGCTCTTTCTCTCTCTCTCTCTCTCTCTCTCTATGTGTGTGTGTGTGTGTCCACTTTGAAGCAATTCTTAGAGGCAGTAGCAGACCAGCAAATACAAAGGAAAGATAGAAACGAGCATAGAATTTAAGGATATGCAGGAGAAGCCAACTAAGAAAGAGAACAAAAATAACAAATGTTGAAGCATTTTCATATACTACTGACCCAAAAATATGATCCTCCTTATTGTTCTGTTTTCACATATACAACAACAACTGTGCTGATAATTCATATCAAGCTAAGCTTCCTAAAATTACAAATCTCTGAAAGAACTTGGCAAGCCAATCACCAAACTGCAAGGATTCTGTTTCATAATTAGGGTTGAGGAGTAATCCATCTATTTTTCACTTCTCCTATGCAGTTGTGGGACATTTATTTATTATCTTGTTAATTATTTTCTACTACTTGCTTGGAAGTTGGAGTTAATTTTTTTTTTTTGAATTATTTTTTGGGTTGCAGAGGTATTTGTGGGGCTGTGCTTACTGTTTCAAAGGCAAAAAGCTTGGGCTTCTCTGCATTGGAATGCAAGTTTGAATCTAAGAGAGCCATTCCTTTGTGCAGCTTATGCAAAGGATGGATCCTTAACCAATCTGACCCCTCCCAGCACCATCTATTAGCTGTTGTGAACATTTGGTGTTGTTAAAACTTATATAGGCAGTCTTAAATAAGGAAAAATGACCAGGATACCATTCTTCAACTAACAAACCTCTCAGGCAATGAAGAATGTCTAAGCATAAGTTTTTGGGCTTCTCTATCTGGTGTTGATTCAGTTTTTGCTAGACTAAGTCTTTGTCTACAATTAATATGCTAGACTTGGCTAATTCTCCTTTTCTATATATTCTGTTAGTATCATTTTGTTTTTTAACTATTTTATGATTTCCTATAATTCTGCTGCTAGGACAGTTATATGGGAAGATTGTCTCTACAAAAGTCTGAATTTTTTTGCTTGAATTGTCTGTTGACTGCATGTTAATTTTATTGTGTCGGCATAGACTTATGATCACTGACAAATGTCCACCTTAAATTAGATCATTCTTCTTTTATTGTGTTGATGAAATTTGATTTGCACTGTTTTGAAGATCTTTCTTTGTTTGGTCATTCTTGACACTGTTTTACAATATACCTAGTTTAAATAGGATATGTCGAGCACATCAAGTGATTCAAGCTTGGACGATGATTTATATGAGTTGATGATTATAGTAGAACTGACTGGGTATATGAAGAATTCTATTCCAAAGAGGCTGCAACGAACCTGCTCCTTAACCGGATATGCGTACATTGAATTCCTAGTCACTGGCTATGAGGAGACAATTTTCGATATACTTCGTATGGATGCTTCAACCTTTGTGAGTCTAGCGGACGAGTTAAGAAATAGAGGATTCTTTAACTACCAAAATAACCATTGAGTAGTTGAAGAATCATTAGCAATATTTCTGTTTATTGTCTCGCATAGTGCACATTATAGATTTGCCGCAAATCGATTTCAATATTCAACTGAAACCATTAATCACCATTTTAAAATGGTCATGCGAGCCCTATGTCGCTTAGGGAATGTCATTATTCGGCCTACGAATGTAAATGAGACACCTCCTGAGATTTTGAACAACCCCAAATTCTATCCATGGTTCAATGAATTACATTATAACTTCAAATGGGTGTGTAATTTGGGCCCAGCTCAGCCCGAGCCCAGTGGGCTCCCGTTAAATCTTTGGGCCGGGCCGAACTGAGCTTTTTTGTCTAGAGGTCGACCCAGACCCTAGGGGTAAAGGGCTCGGGCCTTGGGCCCGAGCCTCTGGGCAGGCTTGATCGGGCCTGTAATTTTTTTGGTGTTTTTTTGTATTTAAATTTATAATGCAATGGTAGTTTAATATATTAAGTTAAATTAAAAATTATAAACTTAAAATTTATTATATTATATAAGTTTGTAATTA
>JAULJZ010096632.1:0-12062 GCA_032270985.1 Heliamphora pulchella
TATATATGTGCACACGTGTACAGTGTAGACTTGAAATTAATGGGCTCAGAAAGAACACATTAATTATTGGTTCTGAGTGTCTTCTTGTCGGTGCATTTCATTTATCGAAAGATGTATGTGTACGTGTTGTATGTTCTTAATAATTAGAATCGAGTATTGAGCGATAATTATTCTGATACGTGTGGATGATGGAATGGAGCCAAGCTTATGTTTGGATTAGTTTCTTTTGAAAGATTTTTTATTTAAAAACATTTTGAAAAGTCTACTTGTTTAGTTTCAGTTAGTTTTTTTCACATATTTTTATATTTATTTTTTAAAAAAAAAATTAAAAAGTCAAAAAATTTACAAAAAAAAAAAAAATCCAAATATAAGCTAGAGGCCATGCGCTTGTTGGTGGATTGTGGTGCTCATTTTTAATTTTATGGTACATTAATTAAATTGTTATCACTCGTTAACCACCACATTCGTGCATCCACAGTTTGCAAGGAAATACCCAATTCAATTGAAGTAATTATTCGGTAATTTTAAAGTACTATGTTAGAATATTTGGTTAATTCAGAAGCACACAATCTCAAATACACATAAGAACACGATATATGTCGTCCAGTTAAACTTAGTCTATGTTCACAGAAGAGAGCGAGTTTCACTATGTCAATAAAAAAATACAAAAAAGTAGATAGGTCACTCAAACTCACTTAACCTCTCTGCATACACACATAGTACAAAGCAATTCTTGTACTTTGCTTGTTCTCACACTCTACACATTACAACATTACACTTTATATATATAACAAAGAAGATGACTTTGGATCAAATTTGCAGCTGCAAATCTGTGAGAATCCAAGACTAGACGGCTACATGCATGAGAAAAAATCCACAAGCATGATCCTTTTTTATTAATCCTTCTTCTCTTCTCATCTACTTTATTTGACATTGCATCATTGCTTGTTCTCATATCATTTAATGCTTTCAACCACCACATGTGTGGCCCAACAAATCATCCTCTTTAAATATGTGGGGGCAAACAGGTGTTTGCTACTCTTGTTTTGCTATGTTGTGCCTTTGCCTTAGTCACTAGGCGACTGCACTCTCTCGCGGGAGTGCCCGCACCCCTTTGTTGGGATGCCTTGTAACAATCATCTTTGAGATGGTTTCAGTGGATCTAGGAGACCCATTGAGCCTGAGCATAGCTCCAATTTCTAGTTATCACTCTCTTCGTCAGCATGTTTGTTGGGTTCTTGGTGTCTTGGATCTTTTCAACAACTAGCATCCCTTCCTCTAAGAGAGATTGATGAAGTGATAACGAAGTCAAATGTGTTTGGTCTTCGAATGAAATGCTGAGTTTTTCACCAAGTGAATGGTGCTCTGACTGTCTTTATACAGAACATTATTGACTTTTTTGAAACCTAATTCTGCTAATAGACCTTGTAGCCAAATCACGTCTTTGCTGGCTTCTATCATAGCTACATATTCTGCCTGTGCAACAATTTTCTATATCTGTGATACCTAACTAATAGCAGTTGCACCTACTATGAAGTTATAGCGAGTAGTGCTTCTTTTGTGATCCATCTTGCTGGCAAAATCTGAATCTACAAATATCGGAGATATCTGTGTATCCACTTTACTGCCTCCCAATGTGATTTTCCTAGATTTGATGTAAATCTGCTAACAGTTTCCACAACATGACTGATATCAGGTCTCGTGTAAACTATAGCATACATCAAACTTCCAACTGCTAAGGCTTATGAAACGTTGGCGATCGCACTTTTCTCTTTTTTTGTTTCGGGAGACTATGTTTTCGACAATCTGAAGTGACTAGCTAGAGGTGTGCTAATTGTCATAGCATCATCCATGTTGAATCTCTTGAGAACTCATTTGATGTACTCTGCTTGAGACAACTGCAAAGTTCCATCCTTTCTATTTTTGGTGATTCACATTTCAAGAATCTACTTTGCTGGACTTAAGTTTTTCATCTCAAATTCAGTGGACAATTGTCTTTTCAGTCTTGTGATCTCGTCCATGTCTGGTCTTGCAACTAGCATGTTATCTACATAAAGCAAAAAAATTACATAACTGGACTGATACCTTTTGATGTAACAACAATGATCAGTATTGCACTTTTTGTAGTTATTCTTTTGCATGGAGCTGTCAAATTTCTAGTACCACAATCTTGGAGCCTGTTTCAACCCATACATACATTTCTACCTACAAACAAGGTTTTTTTTTGCCTTTCTTTACAAAACTTTTAGGTTGGTGCATGTATATCTCTTCCTTCAAATCATCATGGAGGAAAGTAGTTTTTACATCTAACTACTTGAGATGCAAATTTTCTACTGCAACTATACTCAAAACTGATCGAATAGTTGTCACTTTCACAACTGGTGAGAAGATATCTATGTAGTTAATACCTTTTATCTGTTAGACCATCGTGCTTTTCTTTTATATGATACACCAATTTATTCTTGAACCATCATGCTCTTCTTTTATACGGTACATCTATTTATTCTGAAGAGGTTATTTTCCTTTGGATAACTTAACTTAGCTAGTTCCCATATCTTGTTGGCGGTGAGGGATTTCATCTTATCTTTCATAGCAAGTTCCCACTTGCTAGCATTATCCACCTGGCATGCTTCATCATAGAACTTTGGTTCTTCTGCATCAATTAGTAACAAGTAATCAAAATATCTCATGTTTGGTACATGTGGTCCGGAGGACCTCCTCAATACAGGAGCCGGAGGTGCAGTTAGAGATTGTGGTGCATCAGTGCCTGTCTTTGTGATAGGTTCCTGTGCTGAGAGACTTTGGTCTGTATGCTGAGTCACTCTACTATTTGTAGGATTATCCAACTCTGCAATCTTGTGGTTATTTTGTGCGGGATTACTTGATGATATTGCATCTATGTACATAACCTTCTCATTGAAAATAATATATCGACTTCTGATTATTATTATTTTTTTGGTCATCCCAAAGGCGATAACCAAACTCATCTTCGCCATATCCAATGAGTGTGTATTTATGAGATTTTAGTTCAAGCTTGCCCCTAGATTGATCACTAGTATGTACATATGCAACACAATCGAAAACTTTTAAATGTGAAAGTTTTACCTCATTTTCGCTCCATACCTCCTCTGGTATATGGAACTGTAATGGTACTGATGGACTTCAGTTGACAAGAGAAGCTGTTGTGCTGATTGTTTCTGCCCAAAACTATTTTGGTAAACCAGCATGTAAGAGCATGCTTCTAGCTCTCTCTGCCAATCTACAGTTCATCTGTTCTGCTATGCCATTGTGTTGGGGAGTACCTGATACGGTTCTCTTAAGTTTGATACCATGGTCATAGCAATACTTCTTCAATTCTTTTTCTTCATATTCACCACCGTTGTCTGATCTCATCTTCTTGATCCTCAAGCCGGTTTCATTTTCCACCATGATCATACACACTAGATTTATGTTTTAGGAAATAAATCCATACCTTCCTGGAATGGTCATCAATGAAGGTTATGAAATAGGACTTTCCACCAAAAGATGAAATTGGGCTCGGTCCCCAAGTGTCGGTGTGTACTAGCTCCAATTTTTCTTTCTTTGGAGTTCTACTGCTCGTCTGAAAGCTAACTCTTTTCGGGTTGCTAAGAATGCAACTCTTGCATTGATCGGTGTCAACTAACTGGGGACCTGGTAGCTTTCGCTTTGAAGTCATGATTGCAGTCCCTTTTCACTCATGTGACCGAGTTTTTGTTGCCATAGGTTTGACTCTTCTTTCTCTACTGCGATTGAAATTGACATACCAACATCTGTTATCATATAAAGAATACCTTTTTTCTTACCACGCAAGATTATCATTGCACCTTTGGAAATTTTCCAATTGTCACCATAAAAGGTTGTTGTGTACCCTTCACTTGCAAGTTGTCCTATAGAGATTAAATTTTTCTTGAGATCTAGGATATGTCTGACATTTGTCAAACTCCATGTGGTACCTGACAACTTTATTTGTACTTGGCCTTTTCCTGTAATCTCACAAGGTTTGTCATCATCAAGATAAATAGTTCCAAGATTGCCGGGTATATACCTGTTGAGGATTGCCTTGTTTCTGTCGCGTGGAATGAGGCTTCAGAGTCTAATACCCAAGAATCTTCTTTGTTTTGCAAGGAGCATAGTAGCACATTTTCTTTTTGAGAAGAAGAGGCAACATTGGCTTATGTCTTGTTTTTTGGCTCATATTTTTGGGATCAACATTGATTTTTATAGTGTCTGGTCTTCCCGCAATTCCAATACTCGACCTTATTTGAGTTACTAAAATTACCTGGATTTCTTGATTTGAACCTTCGGCTTCTCGATCTCCCGTGGTGGTTCGATCCATTTCTATTTGAATTTCTACCTCTACCTTGTCTCTCAAATTGTGTCACTAAGGCATGCCCTTGAGAGTTAATAATTGGTTTTCTTAGGATGCCAATATCCTATAGTGAAGCCATCACTTCTTCTAATTTCAAAGTGTCCTTTCTAACAAGCAACACTGTGATAATACCATCATAGGATGGGGAGAGATATGCTAGGAGAAGAAACGCTTTATCTTCTTCTTCTTCAACTTTGACACTGAGGTTCATCAGCTAGGTCATGATTTTGTTGTAGTCATTGATGTGATCATGAATATTGACTCCTTCCTCCATTCTTAGCAGATAAAGTTGTTTATTAAAAAATAGCTTGTTTTCTCAATGATTTTGACATGTATCGTTGCTCAAGTTTCTTTAATAGCTTAATAGGTGATGATTCATCAAGTACTGAGTATTTAACCTTGTAACTGTAATTGGCGATTTTCGGGTGTTCAGACAAAACCACCAAGTGCCTGTACTGTCTTTTTTGTTAAGGTTGTTGTTTGTAGTTTTGTTTGGATTGAGACGCTTTGCATTTTCATCATCTTGTTGCATGCCCTTTCTTTTCACCTCTTTTCAGCCTTTTTCTTCTCGGCGCTTGCTGAGCGCTCGATAGGCGCTCGAGCGCTGTCTTACCACTCATTGAGCACTTGCAAGGTGCTCAAGCGCTGGCTTTTATGGTTGGCTTCCAATAGGCTCCGCTCGCTGAGCGCCCTTTAGGCGCTCAAGTGCTGCCTTAGCACTCGTTAGGCGCCTTTAGGCACTCGAGCACTAGACCTATCTGGCTTGCCCCTTGTTTTTCTCTAGTAGGGGCCGCTCGTTTAGTGCCCCTTTGGCGCTCAAGCGCTAGTTCAGTACTCGTGGGGCGCTCGAGCATTGGACCTCTTGTGTTGGCCCTTCTTGTTTTTCTAATAGGTTGCGCTTGCTAAGCGCCCTTGGTGCGCTTTGGTGCGCTTGCCATACACTTGCCTTCAAACACCTTTATGGCGCTCGTTAGGCGCTTGTGGCGCGTTCGAGCGCCTTAAACCAATTTTCTACCATCTTTTTGTCTTAAACCAATTGTCTAAAAAGAATTTGGAGAGCTTTGATTGACAGATTTGACCCCTTTAACTTCCATCTATCTCGTTAATCTTTTGTCGACTCTCTTGTAGCAATCTAGGTGCTTGTCATCTCTTTGAAGTGTACTCATAACCTAGATTGTATTATTCACTTACACAATATTCTTTCTACACTTTTGGTCATTTATCATCACTTAAAATTTGCTCAGATCACATTTTAGCCATCAGGTTACGTAGATCGGGAAGTTGAAGTGACTTGGATCTGTAGAATCAAGAAGGAGCTCAGGGAGCTATCTCAAGTAAAGAAGTTAGGTCGTCGGTTGGGTAGCGGGTGTAATTCTTTCATTCTTCTATCTTGTACCTTTTTGATTCATAGTGAAAAGTGCTTTGTGTATTGGTGTCATGGTTTTCATCTCGGGTTCTATCCAAGTATTTTCATGTTATATCTTGTGTCGGGTTCTATCCAAGTATTTTCATGTTATATCTTGTGTCGTTCTCTCATGGATGTCGGTTATTTATTTATTAAAACAAAATAATCTTTTTAATTTTTAATTGTCCAAGGATTAATCTATTCACTCCCTCTCTAGAATTAATCGAATCTCTTTACATAATTTCAGTTGGTATCAGAGCTAAGTTATCTCTTTGTCAGCTTCACTGTCGAAGATAGATCCTTTTGTAACCATGAACTTAGAGTTAGGTCGTGAGGGTACCTCCACCACTAAGCCTTCCTACTTTGATGGCAATAACTATCCGTATTGGAAAGCGAGGATAAAGGCCTTCCTAAACTTAATGAAAATTAGGATTTAGAGATCTATCATCCACGGATATAAATCTCCCACCATTGAAAATCCCACAACTAAAATTGTAAGGTTGAAAACTGATATTGAGTGGACTCAGGTTGATAATGAGTGTTTTAATTATAATTACAAAACCTTAGGTTCTATTCACAATGCTCTAAGTCCTGGTGAGTTTAGTCATATCTCTCAATGTGAAACCGCTATGGAAGCGTGGGATATCCTACAAGTCACTCACAAGGGGATGCAAACTGTCAAGACCTTTAAGCTCCAACTATTGACCACTTGGTTTGAGGAACTAAGAATGATTGAAAATGAATCATTCGACCAATTCTATTCTAAGCTAAGTGAAATTGTGAACTCCTTCTTTGGTCTAGGAGAACCTCTATCACCTTCCAAAGTCGTTCGCAAAATTCTTAGATCCTTGCCTGAAATGTTTAGACCTAAAGTCATGGCCATTGAAGAGAGTCACGATATTGAGTTATTGAAAGTCGAAGAACTCATAAGCATGCTTCAAATCTATGAGAACAATCATTTGTCTAGCAAGAAAACCTCTTCCAGCTCGAGTAAGGGATTAGCCCTTAAGTCCACCTTAGTTGACAATCTTGAGAGAAATGATGATGAGGATGAGTTAGATGAGGAAGAAGTCGCCATGCTTGCTAGAAAATTTAAAAAATTTGTGACGTTCAAAAGGGAAAACAACTCTAACCAATCTACATCCAAGTTTTCCTTTTCTAACAAGAAATTTACTTCCAGTAGAAGTGATAAACGTGGAACTCCTCAAAATTTCAAAAGACCTCAAAGAATCCAATGTTATGAATGTCATAGGTATGGCCACATTCAAGCCGAGTGTGCCAATACCCAGAAGAAGAAAGAGAGAAAGAGTTTCACCGTTACTTGGAATGATGCCACTGAAGAAGAAGAGACAGAACAAGGTGGTCCCAAAGATAAGATTAAAAAATCTAATCTTGCCGTTTTGGTTGCTACCTTAGATTCCTTAGAATCTCTCGAGACCTCTATTAGCCCAAAACTCTCAAGTGAGAGTACTGATATTGACAAATTTTTGAACTCTGAGTCTCTGAGTGAGATAAGTGAAAGGGAGGAGGGTAATGAGAAAGATAAAATTGAGTCTATTCATGAAGCTTATGATGAACTTGTTTAAGAGTGTTTGAGACTCAAGAAAGAGAAATTGAAGGTCAAGTCCAAATTTAAATCTTCAGAAAAGGAAAATTTTTTTCTTAAGAGTGAACTGAACGAGAAAAACATAAAAATCAACAACCTTA
Source organism: Heliamphora pulchella (assembly GCA_032270985.1). Classification (NCBI taxonomy): domain Eukaryota; kingdom Viridiplantae; phylum Streptophyta; class Magnoliopsida; order Ericales; family Sarraceniaceae; genus Heliamphora; species Heliamphora pulchella. The sequence goes on from JAULJZ010096632.1 coordinate 7,503, forward strand.
AATCCAAAAAGGCAAACCTGGCTGACAAGTTTGCTAGTATTGAGAAAGAGAGACTGGAGTATCTTAGAGAAAGACCTTTATGAAGCTAGCTCGATGATGAAAATGAGTGAAACAGCTACTCGAATCACCGAGTTGCCCTCCTCTTTTAGAGACAAGAGTGGTTTCGGTTATCTAGATCCCCCTTCATTGAAATCGAAAATCCCTAGTGATCCCAAGAAAGTTATGTTCGGTAGTGCTTCTAGTTCTCCCCATTCTCCTATCATTTAGAGTGAAAATGTCAAGGATGTTAATCATGTTAAAAAAAAATGGAGTGTTCCCACCTGTCACCACTGTGTGTCCAAGGTCACATAAGACCAAATTGTTATCGTCTAAAAAGGGAAATTGTCAAGAAAAGTTCTAAGGGTCAACCTACCGTTGGAAGACCTATTAGACAAATTCAAACTAGACATGTAGGTAAAGAGTATGATGTCGTTGAGTACCTAAGTGACATAGCCGCTCAATCCTCCTGTCTTGTTACCGAGATCGATAAGTTATCCTTGGTTATGGAGAGTTCATTCAAGGTACCTCATAGAATGAATCATGATCAGGTTAGGAACTTCAACTACCATTCTCCACGTTATAACATGAACCTAGGTGAGAAGTTGAAACACACTAAAAACTCTTTTGACCAATCCCATAGACAATCTTGGAAAAAAAAAGAAGAAATGTTTGTCTTGTTGCTCACACTGCTTTAAAAATGCATGATACTTCTCTGTGGTATTGGATAGTGGATATTCTCGTCATATGACATGAGATAAATCTTTATTTGCCACTTTTAAAGAATACTCTAGAGAAAATGTCACATTTGGTGATGGGAACAAAGAAAAGATTACAGGAACAGGGGTGATCAAGTTTCCCGACATTCCAAAGCTAGATGGTGTGCTCTATGTTGAGGGCCTAAAGGCAAATCTCCTGAGTATAGGTCAATTCTGTGACAACTCACATAATGTTCAGTTTTCACAAAATGATTGCTCCATAATTGATTTTTTTGGCATTTGCATTGTTAAAGATGTTTGGTCATCCGATTACTGTTATTCAATCATGCCTAAACTTGAACTTCTTTGCAACAGGATCATGCTCGATAAAGGGAAAATGTGGCACCAAATATTGGGGCACATTAATTTTGTAGATCTGTCCAAAATCTCTGGAAGGGAACTCATAAAGAGAGTTCCCAAATTGGCCAGTGAAAAAGGTCATATTTGTGATGGCTACCTAAAAGGAAAAAAAAATTAAATGCACACACAAAAAGACGAACGTTGTTGCCACTACTAGACTCCTTGAGCTCTTATACATGGACTTGGTGGGTCCCTCTATAATTGAAAGCCTTGGGGGTAAAAAATACATTCTTGTCATTGTTGATGACTACTCGTGGTTCACCTGGGTTGGGTTCTTGAGGGAAAAGTTCGACACTTTTGGGTATTTCAAAATCATGTGTCAAAATGTTTAGAATGAAAAGGGTTATCCCATAACCTGTGTTAGAAGTGACTATGGTAGGGAGTTTGAAAACTCCGAGGTGAATAAATTTTGTGATGAGAGAGGAATCAAACATGAATTCTTTACTCCACGGACTCCTCAACAAAATAGGGTCATGAAAAGAAAAAATAGAACCCTGTACGAAATGGCAAGAGTTATGCTTCATGCAAAGAGAGTCCTTAGAAATTTTTGGGCCGAGGCAGTTAATACTACTTGCTATAATAGAGTTTATCTGAGGCCGGGAACCTCTCATACTCCTTATGAAATCTAGAATGAAAAAAATCCAATGTCAAATACTTCATAGTATTTGATAGCAAATGTCACATCTTTAGGGATAATGAGTCTTTGAAAAAATTTGATTCTAGGAGTGACGAGAGAATATTTTTGGAATGCTCCACAAATAGTCAAGCCTATCGTGTGTACAATCTGAGAACTTCTATTCTTATAGAGTCTGCAAATGTTGTTGTCGATGACACTACAGTGAATGAGTTAAACTCCTTTCTTAATGAAGAAATTTGGCATGTGTTTAAAAGGGAGAGTTCAAACTCTCTTGATGAGTCCATCACTGATGCTTGGTGTGGAGAACCTAAAACAGACCTTATGGGTAGTGAAGAGTCCAATGTTAGTGAACCAACCCCTTAGGCTGAGGGATTACCCACACCCATCAAAGAACCCTCGGCTAGGGTCAAGTTGAATCATCCCCTAGATGTTGTCATTGGAAACTCTAGGGATGGCATGTCGGCCAAAAGAAAAGCTCACATTAAAATAAAATCACTTATGTCTACTACACTTCCCTAGTTGAACCTAGAGATGATTGAAGAAGCTCTTAGCGATGAGAATTGGATCATTGCTATACAAGAAAAGCTTCAACAATTTGATAGGAATGAAGTATGGTACCTTGTCCCTTGGCCTAGTCACAATAATGTCATCGAAACGTGGATTTTTAAAAATAAATGTAATGAACATGGGGTCGTGGTTAGAAATAAGGCTAGGCTAGTGGCCCAAGGGTATTCACAAATAGAAGGGATTGACTTTGATGAAACTTTTGCTTCGGTAGCTCACTTGGAGTCCATTCAACTTCTCTTTGTTATAGCTTGTTGTCTTCACTTCAAACTTTACCAAATGGACGTTAAGAGTGCCTTCCTTAATAGTGACATCAAATAGAAAGTCTATGTGGAGCAATCAAGAGGGTTTGAAGATCCTCATAATCCTTGACATGTGTACAGGCTCAGAAAGACTTTATACGGGTTTAAGCAAGCCTCTCGAGCTTGGTATGAAAGGCTCACTGACCATCTCTTGAATTTCGACTTCATTCGAGGGGGAGCGGATCATACTCTCTTTTTTAAGAAGGTTAAGGATGATTTGTTCATTGTTCAAATCTATGTCAATGACATTGTCTTTGGTTCCACATCTAATCATCTCTCTCACTACTTCGGTGTCGAGATGAGTCATGAGTTTCAAATGAGTCTTATTGTGGAACTAAGTCACTTATTGGGGTTCCATGTGAAACAATTGGAAAATGAGATTTTTATATCCCAATCTCAATTTGTATATTCTCATAACTTAGTCAAAAGGTTTGGCTTAGAGTCTGCCAAGGAAGCTCGCACTCTTATGAGCACTATCATCAAACTCGGTTAAGACTCAGATGGAAAGGATGTTGACCCTACCTTGTATTGCAGTGTATAGGTAGTTTCCTGTATCTCACTGCCAGTCGTCTTGACCTGTCATTTAGTGTAGGAGTTTGTACTCGCTTTCAGACTTGTCCTAAAGAGTCTTATCTCATCGCTGTCAAGCGGATCATTTGGTATGTCAAAAGGACTCTAAGCCTTGGTCTATGGTATCTTCATGATACCAACATTGACTTTGCTACCTTTTCTGATGCTGATTGGGCAGAAAATGTAGACGATTGCAAAAGCACTTCTAGTGGGTGCTTCTACTTGGGTAACTGCTTGGTTGCTTGGCACAGCTAGAAGCAAAATTGTGTCTCTTTGTCTACTGCCGAGGTAGAGTATATTGCAGCAGGTAGCAGTTGCACCCAGTTGTTATGGATGAGACAGATGCTTCAGGATTATGGCTTCACTCAAGGCACCACGACTATGTTTTGTGACAACACTAATGCTATCAACATCTCCAAAAATCTTATCCAACACTCACGTACCAAGGCACCATGACTATGTTTTGTGACAACACTAATGCTATCAACATCTCTAAAAATCTTATCCAACACTCACGTACCAAACACATAAACATTCGTCATCACTTCATGCACGATCCTGTTGAGGACAGTGTCATCTCTCTTGAGTTCATTTCCTCTCTTGAGTGTCGTCTCTCTTGAGTTCATTTCCACTCTTGATAAAAAAGTTGACATCTTCACCAAACCCTTGGACTTCTTTAGGTTTGAATCCCTTAAGATGTCTCTTGGTTTAATCTCTCTTGATTAGTAGGTTGGGTGCTTCTTTTTGCTTTTTTTTCCTTCTTTTGTTTTTCCTTATTCTAAAAAAAATATCTTTTGCTTTCTTTTGTTTACTTGCATGTGTGCGTGCCTATTCTTTCTGCTTGTCAATGTTGGAGCATGTGAATCTGTTAATGGTGTATTGATTGTCTTGTGACTTTATGTTATCCTCTGTCCTAGCTCCTAGCTTGCTGAATTCTTATAAGGAATGGTACTTTATCTTTCAGACTAGACGATCATGTATGTTTTAAGGCGTTTAAGTAGTATTGTATACCATGCATTCGCACACACTTTCTTGGAGCATGTTATCCTGTTGAGTCTATAAGATCGATTTGATTTGATTTCCTTGGTATTCTTCCTTTAGTTGCTTGGATGCTCGATATTTGTGGTTTACCTTTAGTTGCTTTCCCTCATGTCTGTATCCTAATCCTTACGTCTTTGACAGCCTATGAGATTGTGCTTATCTCCTCAGGGTGATACCGCCTTCTGAAAGGATCTCTCTTTACCTTTCCCATTCTTTACAAAAAAAAAAGGAGGAAAGAAAAAAAAAATGATAGCAACATCATATTAGCTTTGTGCCTGGCCTTCTCTCTTTT
>JAULJZ010096643.1:0-12062 GCA_032270985.1 Heliamphora pulchella
TTTGTAAATTTTGAAAACTGTTTACAGTTTTTTGAAAACAAAAATAATTACCAAATATGTTTTCGTTTACAGTTTACAAAAAATTTAAAAACAAAAACAGAAAACAGAAAATATAAACGTTACCAAACAACACCTTAATATTTGTTTTATTAAGAAACTTATAAAAATAATTCATCTCCTTTAAATTAAAGTCATGCATCCCTTCTTGACTATCTTGTATAATGCAACTCTAATTAATAAGCAAATTAATCTTAGACTATTTCTGATATAATTAATATAGCCATTTTAGGGTATTATTAGTGTAAAGTTTTGAATTATTTTATTCCTTGTTCAACAACTAACAATAAATTTATGTGTGGCCGGACATAATAAACAAGCATTTTGTTCTCTCTCCCTCCCCCTCTTTTTATATATATATATATATATATATATATATAGTGAACCTGTACTATTTATGTTTATCGATATTAAAATATATTTTATAATGTGCTAAATTTATTCTAATTACATAAGTCAATTATTGTAATAAGATTCAATAAATATGTTAACATATTAAAAAATATTAAATAATAAATAAAATAAATTAAAGTGTATGAAATAAACTATTTTCTATAAAAATGAGTGCGGACTAACAATAATACAATATTCAGATTTAAAATGATTTTTTCTATCCCATTAAACAAAATTAAAAACTTTAAATAATGATTAAAAACATTACAAAAAGATTAGGAGCTTTAATCTATTTCTTACATTTTGTATATTCAGTTATATTGACTTATCAACTATTATTTTTTATTTATTATATTATTTATAACTCTTATTAATATCACTCTTTTAAACTTTAAAAACTAAGAAAATTTTTATCTAAATCCTACTTTTATAAGTTATTTATACATAGGTTCGATTTTAAATTTTGTTTTCAACGTAGTCCTATTCCCAAATAAGATTTTCACTTTACCCTTACTTCTCAATTGCTTCTCATTAACGACAACAAAATGGTAATATTTTCATTTCGGGTTAATAACCAAACAGAGGCATCAGGGCCCCCCAACAACCCCCCGTCCTTCTATGGTCGAAACCCTCCAAAACCCTAACCCTAATATCTCTGCTTACTACCAGACGAGGGCGGCCCACCACGGCATCGTCACCAGCGACTGGCTCGCCCAGTCCTAGGCCCCCGTCGGCAGCCACCCTGATGAACTTTTGTCGAAAAATTCATCATTTAAGGTCGGCGGTGATTTCGGCGTCTCACAACCAGCGCTCTCCGTCCCTCTCTCCGTCTCTCTCTCGTCACCTGTCGTGCCTGAACTTGTTCATCGTCGTGCCTAAACCAGATGCGATGGAGGACGGAGCAGATCTGGACGCCATCACCGCTCTCCGGAACAGATCTCGCTCGCCGTAATCGATCTCGCCAGAACAGATCTTGCTTTCGTTTGATTCAGGCTATCTTCTCATTTCTACGCAATGAATATTCTCATTCTCATTCTGCAGAGGAGGCGACCATGGTGAATATTCTCATTCTGCGACGACGACGACGGCGAGTGTGAGAGGCGAGTGCGAATATTTTCATTCGCATTCTGCGACGATGGCGAGTGTGAATATTCTCATTCTGCGACGACGACGATGGCGAGTGCGAGAGGCGACGACGACGGCGAGTGAACTGTCTCAGATCTGGTTGTTTGTTCATTAGATCTGAGTCCCACTTTCTCTGCAAACTTCATATCCTCCTCTGCTGGTGGAAACGAGAAAGAGAGAGAGACGGAGAGAGGGTTGGAGAGCGCCGAATGTGAGACGGCGGTGGCCGGTGATAGCGCCGGTGGGGTCGCCGAAGGTGATGGCGCACTGGGATGGCGGCAGTTGGTCGGTCGGCGATGGTCCCTCTGTTTGGTTATTAACCCTGAGTGAGAACCACTGTTTGTCTCAGATCAGATCTAATACTTTCGATGTTAAAACAAGGGTTATATGGACCTAAAAAAAATATGAATTTTAAAAAAAAAAAGACCTAAGAGAAATGTGAACTTATGAATATGATCCACCTCAAAAATATTTCTAAAAGTAGGACTCGACTACAATTAACTCTAAAAACTATCCTTGAAATATCTTTGCCCCCATCCCATTTTTCGCTACTTCTCTAATATTTTTTCTTACTCCCACCCCAATTAAATAGGAGACGGGAATAAGAGAGCTCATCCCCAATTTTGTACCACCCCATTATTATTCCTATTAAATTCTTTTAACCTCCGTAAACATTACAAAAAAAAAATTAAAATTTTCTATACTATTATTGTTATTCATAATCTATATATGTAAACATTACTACTACACATTTATAAAACTTATTTCTATTTTTTTCTTATAATTCAAAATAAATAGCTTTTCATTTTAAATTATAAATAAAATTTTGAATAATCATATGTGAAATTGAGTATATAGTATTTTCAATAGTCCACTTAGCTCACATTTTGATGATTTTAATTGTTTATATTATTATTCTCAAAGTATTAATCATTCTTATAAAAAATTAAATTGATAAAAGTTATAATTAAGTACATAAACAAATTTTTTATCTTGAAAAAATGTACAATGTTGTCCATTTACTATTCATTTTAAAAAATAAATATGATTTTCAAAATAATTATGATTTTCAAAATAATTATGATTTGTTCATACATTAAATGATATCAGATCAAATCATTTTTTAAATGAATAGTTTATATAATAAGTTAAATAAAATAAATAATTTGTATTATCAAAATAAAATCATGACAAATCTCACTCACCACAATTGTATGATGGTGGTGTTTAGTATCGTTGAAACTAGTAATTTATAGACTTATAATAAAAATTGTAATTATTTGGTAAAAATTATAACTTGTAACTAAAATATAAGAAAATGTAGTTATAATTTGTAGTAAAAATTGTAAATATTTGATAATTGTAACTTATAATTAAAATTAGTAGTAAAAAGTTAAAAATTATTAAAAGTAATTTTGACAAACATTCCTGATCATGGGCATAGTTACATGGGGCCAGAGGGGGCCAACGCCCCCGGTGGATTTTTGTCAAAATTTATTTATATTTTCAAAAAGTTTAATAACTTATAATATTTGTTTCCTTAAATTTAAAGTTTTTTTTCTTAAATTATTAAATTTCTCATTTTTTTGTTTTTTTGTTATCTGTTATTGATAAATACTGATTTATGTATGTAAACGTTTTTAGATTAATAATAATTTGATGAGTATAAATTGGCCCTGTTTGGGTGGCTTGCTTGTTTGCTTATTAGCAAATAAGCTAAATTTTTTTAATCTACTTTGTTTGGGTGGATTTGATTATTTGATTATTTGGCTACTCAAATGAACTTATTTGTTTATTTGTTTATTTGCTTATTTCTTTATTTGACTACTCAAACGAGCTTATTTGTTTATTTGGCTACTCAAACGAGTTTATTTGCTTATTTTCTTATTTTTGACTTATTTTATTACCCAAACGACGTGACTTATTTTTTAGCTTATAAGTCAATAGGCAAATAAGCAACTTTGCCCAAATCGAGCCATTGTCTTAGACCCTTCTAGTTTATTTGACGAATTTTTTTATTTTGTATTTCCTATTATAATTTTTGTGAATTCAAATTATGATTATATATTATTTTGTAGAATTTTTGTAAAATTTTTATTTGAATATCTAATTTTGATGATTGTTATTGTATATTTAATAATATGTCTTATTATTAAATTTTAACTTATGAAAAAATACTTTAAAAAAGTAACACTTTAATTTAATTATTTTTTTCATTTATTAAATAAAAAATATAATTATTATTTTTGACGTACAAACAAAAATTCTAGCTCCTCCTCTATCCAGATGAAATCTGCTTTCCTGCAGAGAAGCTTAACCCTTGCCCATATATAAAATTGCACACAACCCTCAAAAAAGGAGGTAGATAGGTAAGAAAGCTTGAGTGGGAAGAGTTTTAAATCTCTCCTCTCACACAGCTTGAGTGGGAAGACTCTCTCTCTCTCTCTCTCTCTCTCTCTCTCTCTCTCTCTCTCAAATCTGAACCTCCAGTATTCTTGCCTAGTCCTTCAAGCCAATTAGTTTTTCTCCATTAAGACCTTTTGTTTTTTGGATCCTACCACAAGCAAGAACAAGAAACTTGGATAGTTTTCTATCCTCTAGTCAACCCCTATCCTCTTCCTTTCATTCTGCAGCTAAGATCTCTTCTCCTCCATTCTCTCTTAACAAAAACAATGAGCAAACAAGATTTCTTGAAGACTCAGGTACCTTGCTTTATACAAATCACAAGTTTTGGGCTCTTATTTTTTCTTTCTTTGTTCTTTTTAAGCTCTTCCAGGTCTATTTGAGTGCTCAATGGATGTTCCAAATCCCTTTATTATCTGTTCCTTACCAGAATGTACTGTTTGTTCTCATTTGGGATCTTGTTTCTTTTTCTTTTCCTCTCTCAGCAGACTTGTGTTCTCAGAGTGAACATACACTGTAATGGGTGCAAGCAGAAAGTGAAGAAACTGCTTCAGAAAATTGATGGTAACTTACCTCATTTTCTAACAACCTTTTTTTTTTACCTTCTATGTATACATACAGTCTATACATATCTATGTGTGTGTATGGGCATATCTGCATTTGTTTTTTTTGGTCATTTCTATTAATAGGTTTAAAATCTTAAGCTTTAGAAGAGGGTGAACTTTATTTTTTCTGTCCACAACAACTGAACTTCAGCAGGTCCATTTATCACTGGATTTGAAGTTTTGCACTTCAAATTTTTATTTTGTTAATTTTGGGGGAAGCTCCCCAAAGTTTAAGACCCATCAAGACTCGATTTTGTGGGGTCGGGTCTCCGGGCGACAACAATACAAGATTCTGTGGCAAAAATTTAGCTTGATGCGTGAAGAAATCACATTTATTTTACAAAAATGAATCATTTTGGTCTAAAATAAACTATTTAAGTTTAAACTGCCTATTTTTTGAAACAAAATATGCCTAAAATAAGATTGGTTCTTATATCTATCGATATCTGGTCAAACTTACTAATTTTTGCATAAGACCCACTCCAGACCCACAAAATTGTGGTCAGTGTTTGTTGGTCCAGAGGAGCTTGGTGCAATTCTAAGTTTACTTAATTATTTATTTATTTTTTTTGGCTAGGTGTGTATTCTGCTACTGTAGATGTGGAACAAGGGAAAGTGACAGTGACAGGACATGTTGATCCAGCCACACTCATAAAAAAGCTTGGGAAGTCGGGGAAACATGCAGAGCTTTGGGGAGCCCTCCCAAGGGGTTTGAACCATCTCAATAACCAGTTTCAAAACATGCACATTGAGTTTGGCAATGGTGGAAAAGACAGTAGTAAATCCCAAAAGGGTGGGAAGCACCAACAAAAGGGTCAGGAAGAGCAAATGCAAAATGGCAAAGGATCTAAAGGAGGTCAATTTAAGGATCTGAAGGTACCCACCATAGGTCAGAAATCTGTCAAGTTCAACTTGCCTCCTAATGATGCTGGTGATGATCAATACAATGCAAGTTTTGATGATTTTGATGAGTTCGATGGTTTTGGCTTTGATTTTACCCATAAGCCACCCAATAAAATGATGCCAAATAGGGGTAATGGCCATGGACCCCATGGGCCAAATGGGATGATTAGTAGCCAGATAATTAATGGACAAAAGGGTGGTGGGAATGCCAAGAAAAGTGGTCTGCCTATTCAAGGAAAGGGGATGGGTGTACATAGTGTTGGGAAGAATGGCAATGGAGGAAAGAAAGGAGGAGGAGGAGAAGAAGGAGGCAGCGGCGGCGGCAGCAGAAATATCAAGGGAGGAAATAAAATTCAGGCTGGTAAAAATGGTGGGGGGTTACCAGAAGATGGTAAAAATGGTAAAAGTGGAAAAAACAGTTGTCTTGGGGGGGGCGGCGGCGGCGGCGGTGGGAACAATAGTTGGGGAATGAAAGGAGGAGGGAAGAATGATGGGGGCCATATGATGAACAATATGCAACCTGGGTTTCATGAGTTTGATGCCAATCATAAAGGGGTAGGTGGTAGAAATGTGGGTCATATGGGTCAGATGGGCAATTATCCAATGGGTCATGTAGGGAATATCCCGGCAGCACAAGGACAACCTGGGGTGGGCATGGCCGGAAACGGTGGATATTATCAAGGCATGCCAACAGGCAACCCTTACTATAACCAACAATACATGCCAATGATGATGAATCAGGCTGGGCTGAACGGGAATGACATGTTCCAATCAATGATGTATGCCCGGGCACAACCCGCAATGGGTTACGGGCCACCGCCAATGCCGCCTCTGGTTGCCGCCGATAATTTCACCCACTTCTTCAGTGATGAGAATACTAGCAGTTGCAGTATCATGTGAATTGGGATTCTGATGAGTTTGTTTTGGTTTGGCTGTTTTGGGCTTGTTGTCTCTGTAAGGATGAGAATGCCTAGGCCTATTGGCTATTTTGCTTCTCTCTGTCTCCCAATCAAACTCTTTTCCTTTGCAAATTAAGTTGATATTAGAGTTGTCTTTTTAGATTAGAAATTCAATTGGATGTATTGAGGTGGGTTATGATGTGCTCGTCTCTCCAAAATATCTGAAAAAAAATGAGATGTTTTTGGAAACCTATTTTAGAATAAATCCCAGAAAATATCTTCAGTTTTTGTTTTTTTTTTTAATTATTAATTTAAAAAGTTTTTCCAAAACATTCGAATAAAATAATGATTCCTTTAATCTAGCCTACTTAATACGCATGATCACATCATCTGTCATAAATATTTTTAATTAAATAATAATCTAAAGCAAAACTGCTAAAAAAGAAATGAACCAATCATATTATGAAGCATCTGGGGACATTAGTTTAGTCAATGGAGGGGGTTTTCCCCTGTTACCAGCCATAGAAGGGGGTGTTAATTTCAGAAACCTGTGGGGTCTACCTGTAATTGTTTGAATTATATGGGTTATTTACTATTTGGGAAACAGAAATGCCACAAATTTATAAAACTTACTCATAAGATAAATGCCATAAATTTATAAAATTTACTCATAAATTTAACTACACTTTAAAATATATAGTTCAAATTCAATTAAACTATTAGAGTATAGCCTACATTACAAATAATTTAATTAATACTATTCCTTTAAATTTGTATCATTCATTTTAAACTCTTGAATAAATTTATTAATAAATTTTATAAATTGGGAGTATTGTTCTTCGGGAAGGGTGATGTTAGATCTAGGGATTTGTGTCTCAAGCCTTTGCGACCAAATTAGCACTTTAGTCCAATGTAATAATTAAAGAAAACCAAAGTAAGGGTTGTTTGGCAAAGTTAGCACTTTTAGTTTTTAGTTTTTAGTTTTTTATTATACTAATTTTAGTTATATGTTATAATTTTTTTTAAATATTCATAATTTTTATTATAATTTATAATTATTTTTTTAATTTTAATTATAATTTATAATTTTTACCAAATAATTATAATTTTTACTACAAATTATAATTTAAAATTATTAATTTCAACTATAACAAATAACACCAAAATAACTTTAGACATAGGAATCAGATTTATGGCCACTTTCCAGCGAGTATACACACCCCAAAAAGGAAAGGCTTTCACACAGCATTACCAACGGCCAAGTATGTTTTTGGCTTTTTTGGTTGGTTTGCTTTTTAAAGTAGGAAACTTAAATATTAAAGTGACACACCTTAGTGATTTTTAAGACAGATAGGTTGGTTTCTCAAGATATATTATTGCTTTTTTTTTTTTGTTTCTCTTTTAGGCTGGTTTTAAGGCTATGTTAAGTTGTTGAGATTGTTATGCGAGAAAGTATTTTATTAAAAAAGTGAAGTAAAAAAAAAATTTTAATAAATTAGTTTTCATCACTTATTCAATTTGCAAGAAAATTGATAAAAAAAATTTAGTTTTTAACTTTTTCGCGATGCATAATCTTATAAATTTTACAGGATTTATTTTGTGGAAAAATGTTTTCTACAAGAAATGTGTTTTTCCAATACTCATATTTTTCTATATCAATTGAACACATACAAGAAAATAAAACAGTTATTTATTTTTATTTTTTTTCCTGTTAAATGAACGAAGCCAGAGTTTCGAGTTGCTAAGCAAGTTTGTAATATAAGGCAATAAAATATATTTTTAGTTATGTCTCAATAAAATTTAATTTACGAATAAAAATTAAATATAATATAGTACTACCTCTATATCAAATTTCTAAGCTCATGTATCATAAGCTTTTCAATTAATAAAATATCTTTTTGTATTCATGGCTGATAGTCTGATACATATTCACACTAAAAGATGCTATGTTCCTTGTGAACGGGGCCTTTCAAATTAAGGCATATATGCGTACTACAAAATAGGGTCATGTTTAGGCTAATTTTTGGTTATTTTATTATGATTTTTTTTTTCATCTTGTGATTTTTTTTAAACTTTTTCGGATCATTTTTATGAAAGGAACCAAAAAAATAAACAATCTCATAAAAAAATCTAAAAAAATCATTAAAAACAAAAATAATCAATATAAAACCTTGATTCGGAAAATTTTGGAAATTTAGCTTATTTTTGTCTTTTTAGAATTTTTAATCTTTTGATTAAATTTTTTTTTTAATCGTTTAAATAGGATGAATCTAAAAAGTAAAAACAAATTAATCAAAAGAAAATAAAAAATCACTAAAGATGAAAATAAGCAACATAAAATTATATTTATTAGCTTATTTTTGTCTTTTCTAAATTATTTTAATATTTTGATAAAATCTTTTAATATTTTTTTAGATTATCTTGATAAAATGAGTCAAAAAGTATAATAGTTTGATAAAACGATAAAAATAATTCACTAAAGATAAAAATAAACAAATAAGAAAATACCACAAACAGTGCCAAAATATGATTTTTTGGCTTTTTTTGGTTTTTTTTTTTTTTGAATTTTTTTAATAATTTGTTCAAAGATTCTTACTTATTATTATGCGAAGAAAAAGTAAAATAAAAAAATAAGTAATTATTCAAAATAAGCAATTAATAGGCTCTCAAATTGCTTTCAACTCCTCACTCTTTTTAGGAAAGCTTACTTTTGTTGACAATGACATATCTTTGAGTGAAATGCAAATAAATTTTCACTAAAATGCATTTACCTCATTTTTTTTACCTTCTCTGAAACATTTCTAATGACATCCAACCTGACAAAGGCCCTGTTTGGGCTAACTTTGGATTATTTTGCTGATTTTTTTTTGTTTTTTCTGAATTATTTTATCTTTTGACTAATTTTTTTACTTTTTCGAATCGTCTTGATAAAATAAATCGAAAAAGTAAAAAATTTTGATTAAAAAATAAAAAAATTTTACTAAAAACAAAAATAAACAACATAAAATTTGGCTTATAAGTTTATTTTTGGCCTATTTTTAATTTTTTTGATCTTTTTTATATTTTAATCAAAATAAATTTATTTTTTTGAATCATCTCGATGAGAATAGTAAAAAAGTATAATAATTTAATTAAATAATAAAAAATATTTATTAAAAGCAAAAATACACCAAATAAAATAAGTAAATAAGCAATTAATCCAAACGGCAACAAAAATTTAAAGATGCATCCTTTTCTGAGCTACACCTAATTTGAATACCATTTTTATAACCTCTACTCTTGGGACTTTATAAAATAAAATAAACAAATAAGCAATTATTTTAAATAGCGGCAAAGAATTAGAGATCTCTCAGCATCAAGTATGCCTACATAAATTAAATATAATGTTGACATGATATGCGCCAACTTCCTAAGAACAACTAGAATATTCTAAGTTCTATGTGGGCTAATTTTTAAAATTTTTGCTTAATTTTAATTGTTTTGAACACATTTTTTTATTTTTTAAACTATTTTTGTACTTTTCAAAATGCCTTGACAAGATGAATAAAAAAATAAAAATTTGATCAAAAGAGAAAAAATTCCACTAAAAACAAAAAATAAGAAATATTCCTTATATAAAATTTTGCTCTTTTTTTTTTGTCTTTTTTGAATATTTTTTTATATATATTTTGATAAAATATGTTTTATGTTTCTAGCTCGTCTGGATAAAAATAGCCAAAAAGTATAATAATTTCATAAAATGATAAAGAAATTAACTAAAAAACAAATAAATAAAATAAAATAAACAAATAAACAATTAACTCAAAAGTGGCCATAGATTTCGTTCAAAATTGACCACAGTCAATCCCCAAAAATGGCCATATTTAATGGGGTTAAATTTTAGAGATTTTGCTTATCTTTGTCTACTTTGAAAATTTTTATCTTTTGACTAATTTTTTAAAAAAAAAATTTCAAATCGTTTTGATGAGATGAACCGAAAGAATAAAAAGATTGATTAAAAGATAAAAAATATTCACTAAATAAGAAAATATGCAACAATAAATTTGAATTATTAGCTTATTTTGGTTTAACCTTCCAAACATATGTTTAGTGAACAAGGACATAATCTGAAATCCACCTTCCAGTACCATTTTCATCTCTTCTATATAGTGCTCCATAATGTTTTGCATTCAAACTGGGCTAGACCCAAGGGTAAATCTAGGCCCAAGAAGGGACTTCGCGTATTAGCCCACGTCTAATGGGACCGATTTCATTAAAAGTACGGCCTTGCATAGGCTTGGGTGAAGTATTAATAACGATTTTACTAATCGTATTGGTTCTAGATAAATCCATAATCAAACTCAAATTACTTAATTATAGGCATCATTTGGCGATTTCGTTGACAAATGTTTGGAGTGGATGAGACAAGTCGCTTATGATGTCATTCAACTCCTCCATAAAAGAAAACTAAATCCTTTCAAATAGGTACATATATTTTTTTTTTACCAAAACCCTTTCCTCTCTAAGTTCATATCATATTTCCTTATAAAATACCAATTTAAGCGACAGGCATCAATGGGTAGTCTCATCCCTTATTTTTTTTGCAAATCGACTTGAACATATGGTGTTTGAAATTATAGAAATTAGTAATTTATAAATTATAACTTGTAACAAAAATTGTGAGTGTTTGGTAAAAATTATAATTTGTAACTGAAATAAAAAAAATAATTAAAACTTATAGCAAAAGTTATTAACGTTTTAAAAAAATATATCTTATAATTAAAATTAATAACAAAAAACTAAAAATTAAGTCAAAAAACTTAACCGAATTCCCCCCAAAAGAAATTCCCAAATATTCGCCCCTCTCTCTCTCTCTCTCTCTTTTCACTCTCCCCAACAAATTTACCCTCGTGCAATGGCTAAACTAGATAACCTAGGTAGCATATTCATTAATGGCTTATTCCCATTCCACACATCTCCCGAATGGAATTCTTTTTCCATCACCAACGAGCACGTTAACATTTTCAGAGAATATATATATATATATATATTTAACAGTTGTAAACAACGGATCAGGATTAATTTGTTGTACCAAAATAATATCCTTCCAAATCTTGGATACATTTAGACACTTTTTTATAAGGGTATTTTAGTCAAAGGACTAAAAACAAAAGTTTTAACAGGTAATGTCCATTAACAAAAAATTTAACACGCAAGGTCCAATTATATAATTTCTTCTAAAAATACTTTATAATCAGATAAATTTATTTATTTTGCATAACAAAACAGATAAATTTATTTGTTTGATATTCATCTGTTTAATATGCAAAATAAATAAATTTATCTGTCTGCTTATTTATACCTAACAGATAAATTTATGTGTTTACATATCAATACAGATAATGCAAATAAAAAAATTTATCTGCTTACGTATTTATGCCTAATAGATAAATTTATCTGTTTGCATATCAATACAGATAATGTAAACAGATAAATATATCTGTATTCTTTATAAATATTTTAAAAAGGTATAAATAAATTTATTTGTGTTTTTTATAAGTACTTTCAATAAGACATATAAACTTATATGTGTTCTTTACACGTGATTTCAATAAAAAGATAAATAAATTTATCTGTATTCTTTATACATGTTTTGAAAAGTCACAGATAAATTTATCTGTATCTTTATATGTGCTTT
>JAULJZ010096673.1:0-12061 GCA_032270985.1 Heliamphora pulchella
AACGTGGGGAGAATTCAGTGCATTTGATAATTGGAAACTCAAGACATAATTTGAGTTAGGGCTGGGAGTTCAGTCAGAACCTTTAGTGGAATATGTTTTGGTTCGTGCGAGAAATGATCTAACTCGGGGATAGAGTTAGGGATAACCAGTTTTCTCGTACGGTTAACCCGAGTCCTATATTTTCTCGTGATCTCTCACGTAGCCATTATACGCGCGAATATTTTTTTTATTTGTTTCGATTATTATTTAATTTAATTAGAATGCCGATTTTACCGCCGGGGACATTCAGGGATTAAATTAAATAATAAGGAGCATTTTTTATTTTTGGCATACCTAGGGATTACTCCCTAAGTGGCCGGCTTTAATAAGGGGGTGGGGATATGATTTTATGGAAGATATATTTCTATTCCTTAGTTTTAGGAAAGAGAATAATATTCTTATCATTATCTTTGATAGATATAGAAATATATCACAAGGAGGTTTTTTATATAAAAAGAAATTCTAAAACCCTAATCCCCTCCAACCTAGCTGCCGCCCCCTCTCTCTTTTAGCAAATTGATTTTTGCTTTTTGGTGACAAGTGTTAGAAGAAATCGAGGAAAAGAAGAACTCTTCGATCGGAATTGGTGCTCACACACCGTGATCGTCGTAGTGCGTCTGGGACATACGTGAGAAGGTTGCAAGATCGTCTTTAATGTATTCGGGATTTCTTGAAACTTTTCGATAAGTTTCATAAAGGTATAATACTATTAAGATTAATATAGTTCGTTATTTTCATGAAAAACGTACACGTCGTTTTTTACGTCACGGCGTTGGTTTAAAATTTTTTTTTTTTCGCTCCAACAAAATGTACCAAACTCATCGAACGAAAAACATCTCTCTTTCGCCTCTAATATTTTAGAGGTTGAGAAGAAGAAACTTTAGGATGAGAACATGATTTGTTTATTCTATCTTGTTTTATCTTGTTTAATTGTGATTATATTAACTAAATAAATACTATTTTATATGTATATATATATATATATATATATATATATATAAAATAAAATTAAAACATAAAAATATTAAACATATTTCACCTTTTGGGCTCTAAGTTTTATTTTTTATTCTTAAATTCTCTTCATTTACCAATTTTTATCACTTAGATGTAATATCACATCTCAATAGAATTAATTACTTTATTTTGAAAGTTAGCCAATAACTACTATAATTTCGTCACTGTCAAATTTTTGAATTGTTTTGCTCTTGGACCAATAAGATACAAAAATATAATGAAACAGTACAAACTCTAGGCTAATTCAAAAAATCTAAAACCATAAAAAACTGAGCGAGCAATTTAATAATTTTGGTGCTGTTCCTTTTAGTTTTTAAAATTAAATATTTAAATATGTTAAAAATCCTCAAATTCACATTAAAATTTTTCTTCTTCTTCCTGTTTTGTTTTTTTGTTTTTTTTCAAAAATTTTGAAATGTAAATTATATTACTAAGTTGGCACGCTATATAATCCCACAAATAAAGGGATTAGATTTTGGAGAGGAATCAGGATGGGGGAATTACGTGGGGACGTGGATAGTTTTTTTTATTTATTATTGATAGCTTTATTTGTGTAATAGTGTATGATTCGTGCCTAAAAATATTTTTTATTAATTTAATTTTTTTAAAAGACAATTATTCTTTTAAGTATTCTTAATTAACTATTAAAAATAAATAATATAACCAATGAAAATTTTCATAAAAGAGATTACATAATAGAAGTTATGTATAATTTCTTTCTATAATAAAATTGATCAAAATTAATTTTTTTAATAAAACGTTTTTTAGTTATGACCCATACATCTAAAAGTCACTTTCGAATCAATTTCTTTTACTCAATTATTAAAGGGTTCTCGCACTCCCTAATACATAAAATATGATTAATAAGAAAAATAAAATATTAAAATAAAAAATAAGTTAAATGAATTATTGAACTTTTAAAATAATAATTATTATAATTAAAATGCTTAAGATTTAAGAAATAAATACAAATAAAAATAAATTCCTACATTATGTAAAGTTTGAAGATAAAATTATAAAGTACTTATAACCTCTCATAATTCAATCCATCAACCCGTCAAGCTTTCACAATAAAAAATAATTTTTTAATTAAACAAAATTAATTCAAACCCCTCACAAAAAAAAAATCAAACAAACAAACAAAAGACAAACCGTAAAGATACATGTAGAATAAATTATAAAGTTCCCATAATCTGCTATACATTTTCTTTTTATAAATAAAACAGTTTCTTTTTATAAATAAATAATTATTAAAACCAAGTTTTTATCAAAGGTAACTAAAACAATAATTTTAATTTTTAATTTTCAGATTAAAAATCAACAATTTTAATTTTTAGTTTTCAAATTGGAAGAAAACATTTTTTCCAAAAAATAATAATAATCAATTTTTGTAAAAAAATGATATATTTTAAGTTTTCACATAATACAAAAATTTTTATATTAAAAAAGAACTAATTTAACAATTTTCTATCCAAGGCAACCAAAATGAGAAGAGAGATGGTATTAAATGAGGAGAGATGATATTTTTCTAAAGTTGTATTTTTTTTAAAGAGATGTGATATTTTTGAAGAGAGAAAAATGAGGAAAGAGATGGTATTAAATGATGAGAGATATTATATTTTTTTTAAACTAACTACATTAAATGAGAAGAGATATGATATTTTTCTAAAATGGTATTTATTATCGTTAGAAGTAAGTTTGGATAATTTCAACTATTCGATAAAAAATATGACGTTTCATAAGATCACTCTATTTTGTAATATAGATTTCGGAAAGATGAAATGAAGTAATTAAGGATATGCCATGTATAAAAGAGAGTATATACTTTTAATGAGATTTCAAGATTGAAATTTTAGAATTTTTAGAGTGACCACTACATTTCTATATAATATAGTATAGAATCCTATTTAAAATAATAATAGTTAATACATTTATTTTTAAAAGTTAATATTGTCATCACGAAATAAGAGCATTTAAAGTGTTTTTTTTTCTCTCTAAATCTTTTTACTTTTTTTTTCTTTAAATCTCTAAAGAAATTCATAAAGATGATTTAAAAGTTAATATCCTTTTTTTTTTTGCATTTCTCTCAAATTGATTAGTGTGATGAACTAATCAATTTTTTTTTTTCCAAATCTTCCAATACAAATGGGTTGTAAGAGAATTGAACTGGCCTAGTTGGATCAAAGTTTTGCATAAATAATTTACGTACTTAAAATAAAATTAACAGTTTGCATCGTAAAACTATGACACATTTTGACCCAAAATCGACCTAATTGAAGTAGTCCAGTCCAGGAATGGATTGGAGAAAAGCCTCCCCTTTGTGAAGACATGTACTTTCTAACTATTTTTCTCTACTTACACAACTACCCAAAACAATAATACGTAAAAATTCTATAGTATGTGTAGGGACAAAAAAAAAATAGAGAAGATTGTTAGGGGCCTTAGTCCTCACCTTGTTCTATTATTATTATTATTTTTTACAATGGGTAGTCCTTTTTCAATCTCTCTTAATTGTTGTTTGTTAGTGGGTTGGTGATAGTGTTTAAATGTGCTATTTAAGCCTGTAATTTACCCTCGCAAAGTCCTCGATTTTATGTCAATGTTTTTAAAACTTTTACAAAGTTAGCATCGGAGGGGGTGAAAATGCGAAATGGAGCATAAAATCGAAAGAAAATAACAAAAAGCAAGCACTAGACATTTTCAATCGGATGAGCGTTTGGACGGTTTTCACCCGAAGTTATTTTGTTCGGACGACTATCTGGCTAAATTTCTCCAATAAGGTTATCATTCGAACAGGCGTCTGGACGTTCTAAAGCAAACTGAAGTTGTGAATTTTTAAAAACTAGATTAGATGAGAAATATATTGTCACGACTAATTTCGCAAATGGCGTCCATGACCGCCAGTGGATCTAAGCCCACTCAAGGCCTACTTTTTAAATTAGTTTAGGTATTTTCAGAAACATCATTTAGAAAGATTTTACGAAAAAAAGGTTCCGCAAAGCATAAAATTTTACTAACATATCCCAGAGCTGAATCTAGTGCAATGAATTATATTAATATTATAAACGGAAGACTACTTATAGAATATTTACAACCATTTACATCCCAAATATAACTATGTACACATATCTTGACAATCTTCAAAAACAAAATAAAATAACAGTTTCTTCCTTCAGAGCCGTCCTAAGGATTTGAGAATTCATTTTATCCTGAAATAGCATAACAACAATTTCATAAGCGATAAGCACGTGTGAGTACACATATATCAAGGTTACAGGTTTATCATGTAAATCAATTCTAACTCAAAATTATATAATACAGGATCACTTCATCGGGCTATCTTGCCAAAGGTAGTAGCATTACTTTTCATAAACACGTTTCAAGCATTAAGTCCATAGTAATAGCATTATTCATAAACATGTTCCAAGCATTAAGCTCTACATAATAACTTTTTTCATAAACAAATTTTATGTGAGATCCGGTCCCGTTTTAAATTTTTATAATTAAATGTTCACATGATAGTTTACCTGTGTGGTATTATTTTTGGGGCATTTGTACTTATTATATATGTGTGGTCAGTACTCCTAGTAGCTTTTTAATGAGTTTTGTTAGACTCGCATGTATGTGCAGAGGCCCGAGAAATTTAATTTGTGAATAATTTTGGATTTCGGTAATTTTTGAAAATAAAAAATTTTAAATTAATATTAAGTTAAAATATTAATTTCGGGATGATTTGAATAATTATATGTGAATTAAACACATTGTGGGACAATAGAGGTATTTTGAACAATTTGAGAGTTAGTTGTTTTAGTTTTTGAACTAAAGTTTCCTTGAGAAGCCAAAAGCCTTCTCTCCCTCTCCCTTTACCTAATCTCCCCTCTCTCTCTCTCTCTCTCTCTCTCTTCCCTCTCCTTTGTTTTGTCTTCCACCATTGTTAGAGCTTGAGCTCTTCTCCTTCTCTCTAAAGTTTGGGACCTTGGAGCTTGGATTTGATTTTCATCACAAGAACAAAGATTGTTCTATTTAATGAGGGCAACATTCCCAATTGAGTAAATTTTTGATTAGGCAAGTTCAGGCGTTTTGGGGGTATTAAAGCGTCGAGTTTTGACTCACCGAAATAGTATTCTTGACTAATCATGGATAAGAGCGATAAATATGTGATTACATGTTTATTATTGAGAAAGATTTCATGAAACCTAGTTTTGATTTGAAACCCTAAGTTGGATCGAAGATGTTTGCGTTGAGATTTGAGGTTTTTGGGTATAATGGAGGATAAATTTATGAATGTATGTCTTTTTTTGAAAAACTACATGAGACTTGGTTGAAATCGAAACACTAGTTTGTATGGAAAACTAGAGATTATGAATTTAATGTGTTAATTGAATTTCGGTTATGAACTTGTGAAATTACATGGATTAATTGAAATTTGGGCGTTTGAATACGTTGAGAATCAAATGATTGATAACAGGGTGTAAACCCATCCATGAGATTTGGGAGTGTATGCATGAATTGCATGGTAGTGATTTAAATTCATTTGAGCCACCCTGTATGGTTATGTAATTATCTATTGAATAGCCTGTGTGGCAATAAAAGTTTGTGTGACAGTGAGAGCTTGGGTGGCATTGATAGCTTGTGTGACGACATTAGTAATGTGAAATTATTGATTGATTAGCCTGTGTGGTGACTTTAGCCTTTGTGGCACTCTCAGCATATGTGGCAACTTTAGCCTTTGTGGCACTCTTAACGTATGTGGTGTAATTAGCCTATGTGGCTACATTAGATTTTGTGGCCTTCCTCGCCTGAGTAGCGTCAGTTGCCTGTGTGGCATTTACTCGAAAATAGTAATTTGGGTCTGAGCGACCACACGTGACTAAATAAAGTCCGTGAGATATGAATTAAAGAACTTGTTAAAGATCAGTAAATTAAGAGAGTTTACACTATTTGTTCAAAGGCCATAAAAGCTTGGAGTATATAAGAAACTTATTTTGGATATACATGTGTTATGGTATCTTTATACCATGTCATTTACATATCATGTGTTATTTGTGTTTAGTCACATCATATTGAGACTTGGCTCATAGTATTTGTATAAACCTGTTCTAGGTGTTGGAGATAGCTCTATGACATAAAGCATAGAAGGGAAGACTTTGATGATATTTTGTTTAAACTATGAGAGATGTTTTGTTTTGATATTTTGAAGTTCATGTGTTATAGTTATTACCCAAGGGGGTTGTAGGGCCATGAGGCTAAGTTTTGTGAATTTGAATATTATTAGATGATGATGTAACTTTATAAGATTCGTTTTGGACCTTGTGTCTTATAAATTTTAAGGTTTTGGGTTGAATGTATGTAATTCCCTTTGTTTGGATGGATGTTAGAGATCTCTCTATTTCATTGATCAGTGATGCATTTCTTATCAAATTTGGTGATTTTCTATGGCCCTTGTATGCCTTTCTTACAAATATGGATTTGATTAAGTGTTGGGCTTCAAAATGGATAAAAGGAGAAATGGAACATAGGAACAGACCGATCGAGCAATCCTTAGACCGCTTGAGCAGTCTATTATGGGTTATAGTTTCTCATTGTAGGTCAAAAGTACCAAGAGCAGTGAGAGACCGATCAAGCAGTCTGGCTATTGGGGTGTTTTTTTGAAATTTACATGTTTTACTCATATTTTCAAATCAGTTTATCTCATTCCATTTTTACCAATTTTAGGTCATTCTTATGTACGAATTGGAGCCACGAAAGCCTTCTTTTCAAATGTTTTCATCTTTCTAAAAGAAATTCTTTTGGTTCTAAAAGAATTATTGTTTATGAAAAAGCGTTTTTGTATGGTTTGCCTTATCATAGATTTTGGGACATGATAGATTGGTATCAGAGCTCTAGGTTCGAATACTTTTGAACCGTGGGGCGTGGCTACGCCACCATGTGAAGTTGATATTGATGATTAGTGCGCTAATGTTAACATGCTTATGTGATGTTAACTTGTTTATATGATGAAAATGCAATGCAATTAGATATCTTTGTTGTATGTGTTATACAAGCATGGATGTAGAACCTAGGGAATGGTGTATCTTGCCTATGGCATTTGGCCAACTAATTTGGAGGTCGAGCTAGAAATGGGTTTGGCCGACATAATTTATGACAAGAAATCTAAATAAGTTACCCAGATGACGTGTCATACATTTTGGCGCTTCTTGTTACGTGAGATTAGTTGGAATGATTTGTAAATGTTGTATGGCTACTTAATTAAAGCAGGTGTTGTGATTTACCCTTGTGTTGATTAGTTTCTAATTCTTTTATAGAAAGCTATGTTTTCGAGGCGCGATCGAGGTTGTGGTTGAGGTAGGGGTCACGATTTTGCGCAAGTCTCTGAGGTCGGAAATGCGAATGCCGCACCGGAACAAGTAGGAGGCACAATCTTGATGTGTGAA
The DNA here is from genome assembly GCA_032270985.1 of Heliamphora pulchella. Lineage (NCBI taxonomy): Eukaryota > Viridiplantae > Streptophyta > Magnoliopsida > Ericales > Sarraceniaceae > Heliamphora > Heliamphora pulchella. The sequence continues at coordinate 7,488 of JAULJZ010096673.1, forward strand.
ATGGTTAATGCCATACGACAGCTGGCTGAGCCAGCGAGAGGTAGAGCTAGAGCTCCCAAGCCTAGGCAACATCAGCGATGAGAGAATTTCAATGTCTAGTCCCTCCAACGTTTAGAGGAGACCTTGACCCTAAGTTGGCCACTAAGTGGTTGGAGCTTGTTACTAGAATCCTCGATACCCTGTTAATTGTGGAGGATGACTTGAGAGTATCTTTTGCCTCATTCCAGTTGCGAGGGAATGCTCACGAGTGGTAGAAGTTTACCTGAACAACAATTGAGGGTACTTGAGCTAAGTTCACTAGGGTATTCCATGAGAAGTATTTTCTTAAATCTTTAAAGGATGTGTATAAGGAGGAGTTCCTTTCCCTCACCCAGGGTGGCATATCAGTTGTTCAATACGAGGTGAAGTTTACGAATTTGTCTCGGCATAGGAAGTGGTGGTCACTGGTGATCTACGCGCCAAGAGATTTGAGCGTGGGCTTAGACTCTCCATCAGAGATAAGGTAGCGGCCCTAAGAATACGCATTTTTATGGAGTTGGTTGAATCGACAATTATAGTTGAGAACACTCTTATGGAGATCCGTAAGGCTAGAGAGGTGAAGACCCAGCAGAGAGGGGTCGGTGCACAGTCAGAGGGACGCTAGTCCAAGTGCTACAGGCAATTTGGTTCAGGTTCTTTTTCTACAGGGTCATGCCAGTAGCAGCGTTCGATTCCTGTGTTGGAGGAAAAATTGGCAAGATCATTATTTTTGTAAATATTTTTTGATAAAAAATAATTGGGCGAACAAACGCCGAAATGGGTTTCAGATAAAACTTTTGATGTTGAATAATCAAAATAAAAACCCGTGCAACCACAGTTAATTTAGAAGAATATCTTTTTTCGATCGATTCTTCAACTAGGATGTTGATTCCTAGTTGAAACTCCCGTCAGACTTTTTACTGTATTTCTTTATGTGATTCCCGAATATAGTGTAGGCTATAATCCTTCGAGAACTCGTACCGGAAGAGCCTGGTCAGCTTTAGTCTTAAAGTTAAGTTATGAATTTGGTTCAATCTATCCGCATATTTATAGGGGTACAGTAGGGACTTATAGAGTAATTGTGACAAAAAATTTTAGTGTAACACAAATACGTATCCAACGGTTTTCGCGATTAAGCAAACCTCTCAGCGGTATCTGTAATTCTGAAAATCTTGCAGCGATTTCTGTAATTTTCATAAAATACTAAATTACAGTTCACATCACTAAAGAACTATAATTACACTCTAATCATAATCTCTAGACCTTCTTGCATTGAGCTCCTATTACTAAATGCTTAACTCATCTCCCTACATTAAGATTTTTGATACCCGCTAATTAAATTTAATTACTGATAATTTAATTTAATCGGCATCTTTAAATTTTTTAAGTTCTTCCGATTAACTTATTTAACTATCGGATAATCAAATCCACCCGTAGGGTTTGGCCTAGTCAAAACTTATAAGCTACCTTAAGAGGGGTATTGTCAATCTCGATCATTCAAGACGTTAATTCTGTTAATAATTAATATTAACCATATAAATAATACCGCTATCCAATTCACCAGAAATATAGACTCATATAAGATTGTACCTTCTAATGAATCAAAATAACGAATATCAAATATACGCAAATTAATAATTATTTCAGGATTAAGAGTATAAGCACTCTGATAATAACCCTGGAGTGTGAATTAATTTATATAATAAGTATAAAATTAATTACCCCAATGTGTTACGTTCCATACACACAAGGTGTACTAGCACAGAGAGTATGAACAATAGACGACGCTATTATCTGTTCTCCGTAACCAAGACAAGCCTACTAAAATTCTGTGTTACAGTCGTACCAATGGTATGTTCATTTACATCTAAACTGTGAACAAATACTTGTATTCTGTAAAAACCTAAAATCTGATCTTCTGTGTGCAAGCCGTACTCTACACATCAGATTAAATACTGTATAAAATAAAGAACATCTATGCATAATATTAAAGAAATGGTATTGCATACGTTACTCATTAAGATTCTTATAAAATAAAAAATTAATTTTATTAAAATAAAATTAAATACTAAAAATCAAAAGTATACAATTCTAACAATCTCCCACTTATACTAAAAATCATGCTGCCATACATCTGACTCTCATACCCTCTAGATGACTATCAAAAGTTTTAGCCGGTAAGCTCTTTGTAAAAAGATCTGTAAGGTTATCTCCTGATGTAATCTTGGTCAAAATAATATCACCCCTCTGTACAATTTCTCATATCAGGTGATACTTACGCTCAATGTGCTTTCCTTTCTTGTGGACTCTTGGTTCATTTGAGTTTGTAACCGCTTCGTTATTATCACAATAAAGTGTAATAGTCGACTAAATTGAAGGGACCACATCTAGATTCAACAGGAAGTTCCTGAGCCAAACGGCCTCCTTGACTGCTTTAGAAGCTACCACGTACTCGGCCTCCATGGTGGAATCAGCAACGCAGAACTATTTGATACTCCTCAACTAATAGCTCCACCTCTTAAGGTAAACACATATCCTGAGGTAGACTTGCGAAAATCTTTGTCAGATTAAAAATTTAAGTCTGTGTACCGTGAAGGTATTAGATTGTCTGCCTGGTAAACCAATAAATAATCCTTAGTACAACGCTTCCGTTACGCTTCTTGTACACACAGGACTTATCTGGACTCTGATCAAAATCATAAGACTTTATGGCTTGATCAAATCGAGTATTCCAAGACTTCGATGCCTGCTTAAGTCTATAAATGGATCTTTTAAGCTTGCACAACATGTGGTTTTGGCCCTTCTCTATGAAATTGTCTGGTTGTATCATATAGATACACTCGTCAAGACATCCGTTAAGGAAAGCTGTTTTGATATCCATTTGCCAGATTTTATAATCAAAATGTGCAGCAATGGATAAAAGAATCCGGATAGAATTATGCATGGCTACTAGCGAAAAAGTTTTTTCATAATCGATTCCTTCTTTCTGAGTGAACCCTTTTGCAACAAGCTTAACTTTAAAAGTTTCAACCTTTCCGTTTGCTCCTCTCTTCCTCTTGTAGATCCACTTGCATTTAATGAATTTTATCTATTCGGGTGATTCTACAAGTTCCCTGACTTGATTGGGATACATAAACTCAATCTCAGAATTCATAACCTTTTTCCAAAGATTTGCATCTTTATCCTAAAGTGCTTCATTGTAGTTATAGGGTTTGGAATTCGTTCTACCAGGATCTTGTCAAAAGACTATTCCAAGAACATATACTGATTAGGTTGATGAACAACCCTCCTACTACGATGTGGTACTACCCGTGTCTATGTATTAGCAGTAACACGCTGTGCAGAATCTGAACTCTGTGCATTAGCACTCTGTTCATGATTTGCATCTGTCTCGATAATCCTCCCACTACGACGAGGAAATGAGATATTAGTGACTTAAGATTTTTCTTCCGTTCTACTAGTATTTCCTATCATTTCTTCCAGAATAATATTATTTTTGAGCCTGTAGTCTAAAATATAATCTTCTTTAAAGAAACGGGCATTGGCACTAATAATGATCTTCTGATCCTTAAGATTATAAAATAGATCACCATTCGTTTCCTTGGGATACCCCACAAAAAAATAAACTTCTGCCCTCGGTTCTAACTTATCCGCGTTCTCTTTCAGCACATGTCCTGGACACCCCCAAATCTAAATATTTTTCTGACTAAACTTACACCCAGTCCACAATTCTGTGAGAGTAAAAGGCACTGACTTTGAAAGTACCAAGATGTAAGCCGCTGTCTTTCATACGAATCCTCTAAACAAATCGGGTAATCCTGAATAATTCATCATAGACCTTATCATTTCCATAAGAGTCTTATTTCTTCTTTTTACTACACCATTCTACTGTGAAGTACCAGGTGCAGTCAACTGGGATATAATTCGTTCTGATAACTGGTAATCTCTAAACTCTCCAAAGAGGTATTCTCCACCACGGTCGGATCGTAGTAATTTGATACTTTTACCCAAACACTTCTCCGCCCCCACCATGAATTCTATGAATTTTTTAAAGCATTTAGACTTATGGTGCATTAGGTAAATATATCCATACCTTGAGTAGTCATTAATGAAACTGACGAAGTACTCAAAGCCACTTCTAGCTGGATTGTCATAGGACCACATACATCAGATTGAACCAATTCTAATGGTTCTTTAGCTCTTTAGCCTTTGGCTAAAAAGGGCCTCTTGGCCATCTTACCATCTAAGCAATAGAATCTTGTCAACTTTAGTCTTAAAAACAAGTTATAAACTTAGTTCAGCCTACCCGCATATTTTTAGGGCAACAGCAGGGACCTATAGAGTAATTATGACAAAGACTTCTAGTGTAACACAGATACGTATCCAGTGGTTTTTGCGATTAAGCAAATCTCTCAATGGTATCTATAATTATGAAAACCTTGCAGCGGTTTCTGCAATTTTCATAAAATACTAAAATATAGTTCACACCACTAAAGAACTATAATTGCACTCTAAGCCATAATCTCAAGACCTTCTTGCATTGAGCTCCTGTTATT
>JAULJZ010096684.1:1105-12061 GCA_032270985.1 Heliamphora pulchella
GTAATTAAGTAGTAGTATAACTGTCTATCCTACTAGCACAACACACCCCGCTGAATAGCGAGGGGAAAACCTATTGAACTAAAATTGCTTCTACCTTCATGGCCCGCAAGAATAGGTCAATTAATAAAACTATCCATGCACAACCTGCATGGATGGGAGAAAACAAACAAATGAAGAAAATTAAATTCCTTGCACAAACCCGCAAGGATGAGATACAGAATGCGCACAAAACATTCTTCAACTCATTTTCCTATTGATTCTTGTTTTACTGAATGCTTCCCAGTTCTAAAAATGTTGTTTTATGAATGCAGCTCGCAGTCGTCTGATGTCGAGGATCTTGAAAAGAGGCTGGCCTCTCTTCGACGCCTTTGACCTGGAAGGCCGCAGCAAATATATTATTCCTCCCTTTCTTTTGTGCCCTTGTATTCTTGTATGAAACTGTCTTCAACTGCAGGTCAATGTGGTGTGTGCATGGAGACTAACTGGAATTTGTCAAACAAATCTTAGATTACTTTTCTTTGATCTGTTGGAGAGAACCGTTCATTGTGAATTATGTTCTTTTATTCCTTATAATTACAAATTAATAATTTTCAACTAAATTTGTACTTCGAGTAGTATAATCCAAGGGTTCCCTTTACTTAAAATATGCACACAATTCCAGCAAAAATTATTTTGGTAGCAGCTAATTTTGTTTCTTTTTCCTTTGCTTTTCTTTTCATCTATGAACAATCCTTATGTGAATCCAAGATCCAAAACAGTTCTAAGAGGTCTTTAATAAATGGGGAGTTAGGGTTCAAGTCTTGTCAAGAGCAAGGTGGGTTGGGTCGACCGCTCCGCCTCAGGTGTACATTGGTCGTTTTGCCTTTTTTGTCGACAGTGCGCCTCTTGGCCTAAATTGGGTGGGTCGTGTGTGTATTTGATAGATAAAAAGAAAAAGAAGTCTTTGGAAGGATGGATTTCATGTGAGGGGCTTTCAATAAGTATTGACCGTATGGTGAGTGCATATTCCATAAGTTACTCTAATTCGGGAAGTGTTTCAATCGATGAATCCATGTTTGGTGGCCGAATTGTCCCTTGTTTATAGTTCTGGAATTTGAAACACCAACGTAAGAAGGGGGAGGCTGTGATTATTTTTTGTTTTCTTCATTTTTCTTTTTCTTGTTTAGAAGTTTTAAAAATCCTCATTGTTTTCATCCTTGTACCAAAACAATTTTTGCAAACTCGATGGCGTTTTTTTGGTATTTTTTTTTATTAGTGAGTTGCTCTTGTAAAAAATGTCTATAACCAGTTTCCCTAAGTAGTTGGTTAAATGGCCATGTTTGGTAACACTTACGGTTTGTTTTTTTCACTTACAATAAATATAAAATATATGTTTTTTATTTTTGTAAAAAGAAAAAAAAATGTTTGGAACAGGTTTTTATGAAATTGTTTTGAAACAAGTGAGGAGTAACTAGAGGGGTGCACAAGTGGAAGGGGGAGACCTTTAGAGCAATATTGGCCAAACCTCATAATGATGGTGGCCAACAATCGTGGGTGGAGGTGACAACCGGTGTGTGGAGGTGCCGGTCGAAGCGTGGAAGTGACGGTAGAGGTGAAGTGATACCAAACACGGTAGCGATTAAGGTGGTTAACAATTGTAATACCCAACTTTTCCCCACATAAATTATTCATGAAAAATAGGTGTTAAAGGATTTTATGAAAAAAGATCATAATAAAATTGTCTTAGAAAACTCTTTGACATCACTCAAGAAGTAAAGGGTTAGTAAGGAAAATTTATAAGAAGAATCGCTTTTCATAGAAAATCTTGCGCAATCACTTGAATTTTAAAAAATTATATTAAATTTATTTAAAATTAAAATAATAAACATTAAATATATGTATTTAATAATTATTTTGGGATTAAGAGTATAAGCACTCACAATAATCATAGAGTGTAAATTAATATATATAGTCAGTATAAAATTAATTACTTTAACACGATCCTGTTCAATACACAAAGTGTACTACAACAATAAGTCAAAATTATGGTCGAAATTATACTAGTCTCCGTAATCAAGTCAAGCCTACTAAAACACTGTATTACAGCCGTACCGATGATGTGTCCAATTTCATCTAAGAGTGTGAACTATAAACTTATATTCTATAAGAACTGGTAGTCTAGTTTTCCGTGTCTAAGTCGAATTCTATATACTAGATTAATTACTGTATAAAATAAAAAATACTCATGCATAATATTAAATAAATAATGAAACACATACATTATTTATATAAATTCTCATTAAAATGAAAAAATAATTTTTATTAATAAATAAAAACATTTTCAAAAATTCAATACATGATTTTTAGTATACAATCTTAACAATCTCTCACTTATACTCAAAGTCGTGCTTTCATACATCTGACTCTCATGTCCTCTACGTGATTGTCAAAGTCTTAGCTGGTAAGCTCTTTGTAAAAAGATCTGCAAAGTTGTCTGTCGATACAATCTTGATCACAACAATATCACTTCTCTGAGTTTGTAACCGCACTAATATTGTCATAATAAAGTGTAATAGTTAATTGTACTATAGGTACCACATTTAGATCCAACAAGAAGTTCTTGAGTCAAACAATCTCCTTGACTGCCTTAGAGGCTGCCACATACTCAGCCTCTATGGTGGAATCAGCAATGTAGGACTACTTGATACTTCTCCAACTTATGGCTCCACTTTCTAAGGTAAACACATATTCTGAGATATACTTTCTAGAATCCTTAACTGACTGTAAATCAGGGCCTGTATACCCCAAGGGTACTAGATTATCTGCTTAGTAAATCAACATATAATCCATAGTCCTTTTTAGGTACTTGATTATATGTTTTACCATTGTCCAATGCTCTTTTCCTGGATTAAACTGATATTTGCTAACCATGCCAACAGTCTAGTGCAACATATAGTATACGTGAGGCTTCCTACTGTCGAAGCATAAGGAACCGGCTACATTTTCTCTATCTCAATAGCTGTCTTAGGACACTGATCCCTAGATAGAGCAATCCCATACCTGAAAGAGAGAAACACTTTCTTGGAATCTTGTATGTTAAAATGAGCTAGGACCATATTGATACAATTGGCTTATTATGAGACCTGATTCCTTTTGTTTTTGTAATATTAATACATGATGTGATGGTTATCATTTTAATCATTATAGAAATGCATGTTTTTATATATTTTATGCATGTATTGGCTTAAATATTCATATTGGTTTCAATCCCGGTCCTGTTGGGCGTGTGGCAGAAAGTTGAAAAACTTTCTGGAGTAAGACCGCTCGATCGGTCTTTAGACCGCTTGAGCGGTCTGTCTGGCGAAAAGTCTATAAGTGACAGCTCAAGTAAAGACCGATCGAGCGATCTGTCTGGCGAAAAGTCTATAAGTGACAGCTCAAGCCTTGGTTCTTTGTCCAAAACTTCTCTTACAAGCTTCACTTTATACACAACCCAAAACCTCTGTCTTCTCTCTAGATTTTAGCTTGCTTCGAGCTTGGATCTTGGTGTTTCGAGGGTGAATCGGTGTTCTCCTCGCCAAGAGCTTCGTGTTCATCCGTGTGGATTTTTGTTTCGGCAACTTTGGTTTTTCACCGGTGGTTAAAGTTTCGAGTTTTAACTCCTAACGGTAAGATTTTAGACTCTCTTACATTAAAAGCATGTTATATGTGTAAGGTTTTCATAATTACAGATACCACTATGAGGTTTTCTTAATTGCAGAAATCACTGATGGGTGTCTGTGTTTCACTGGAAGTCTTACTCATAATTACTCCACAGGTCCCTGCTGTAACCCTATAAATATGCGGGTAAGCTAAACCAATTTTATAACTTGTCTTTCAAGACTAAAGTTGTTCAGGTTCTACCGGTACGAGTTCTTGATAGATTGTAGGCCACACTATATTTAAGAATCGCATAAGGGAATACAGTATAAGGTCTAACAAGAGTTTCAACTCGGAATCAGAAACATAGTTGAAGATTTGACCGGTAAAAATGTATTCTTCTAAATTAACTTTGGTTGCACGGGTTTTAATTTTGATCGTTCGATATCAAAAGTTTTATTTGGAACCCGTTTCGGCGTTTGCTCGTCTAATAAATTTTTTACCAAAAAATCGTAAAAATAATTATCTTGGTAGTTTTACCTCCAACATTTAATTATTTACTTTTTTAGGTTTTTCACCACGAGGAATTTTTAAAGTAAATATTTTCTGATTAATGTAAAAAGTTCATTAGAGACGAAATAAGCAAGTACTTTGATTGAAAACAACATTATTTGTCTTTTTGATTTTCTTTTGTCTTTAATTCCATTTTTTTACTTTTATAATTCCTCTTAACAAGATGGATTTAAAAGAACAAAATTAGACTAAAATTTTACAAATTTACAAAAATTTAGAAATGATTATTTAAAAGTTTTTTTAACAAACAACACCATATCATTCCCACTAATTGTAAATATGGCAACTACTATAGCATTCCGATTCCATATGCATATAATAAAGACAAAAGTGCTAATTATCCCTCATTGAATGGTCAATAAGAAGTAAAAGCAATATACATATTTATGCAAAATGTATTAATATTTAGGGTAAATTATATTTACCTCCCCTGAGGTTAAGTGAAAATACAATGACCTCTCCTGAGGTCTCTGAAATGACATTGACTTTCTTTCTATTTTACTTTTGAATTACATATGACAAAATTTAACGGAAGTTACTGGCATCAGCAATTATTTTATATTTTATTCCCATTTACCCTTATTTATACTATTAATATATTATTTTATCCCCTCTCCCATTCCCTCTTTAGCCCTCAGGCATAGCCAATTGAAAATGCCGATGCAGTGAAAGCCACCACCAGAATCTACATCAACTGCTCCGTTAACTTTTGCCCTTGCCAATCCATCTAGATATAGTATAAACTATTATAAAACAAATAGAGAAAGATTACATTTAAAATCGACATCGAAATTGAGTTTTTGAGACTAGGATAATTTTGGAAAACATTATTCGACAACGAATAAAGAAAACATACATGCGCACAATCTGTGGATAGATTCAGATACACTATACATATATACACATAAATCTGTGGAGAAGAAACCCTACACCTACTAGAAACCTGAAAAATTCATCATCATGGTCACCAGAGGAGAGTTTAACTTAATTTACGAAGAGATGACGATCTCCAGAAGCAGAGGTATGAAAGTGGAGTTAGCTCCCTGCAATAAAGTGGACTTTAGGAGATTCTGCACAAAAAAACTATTTAGGTAGCGGAGAGACGAGAGAGAAAGAGGAGGGTGACAGAGAGAGGAAGGTGGAGACAGTGGCCGAGGAAGTGGTGAGGAGATGATTCGAACGGTGCATGTGGTGGCAATTCAGGGTACGGAGATGGAGAAAACTTCGAGGGTGGAGGCAGTGGCGATGGCGGAGGTGGAGATGTCACGCTACAAAACCTGGGTCATTAGAATCACCCAAGAAAAACCCGTTTTGAGATACCAAGATCCATCAAAATCAGCCGAGCCCAGACTAGTCCAAGAAAGAAAACGAAAGAAAGCCTAAAACCTTTGAAAAATGCACTACGGAGGGTTCATTTTATGAAAAGAACAGCCCAAAAGAATAAGGTCATGGTCAACACGAACCAAGCTTTAAAACAAACAAACAAAATTTTTAGAACCTTACCCAAACTGCTCGATGGGTCAAAAGACCGCTCTAGCGGTCCCTACAAGCCCACTAGTTTTCGCTTGAAACACAAAATAGAATGTTTTCCATGACTGCTCGATAGATCGCTCGAGCGGTTTGACTCTCGACCATTTTTCAAAACACCATCCTTGAAAGCTCAACACTTGTCACGACCCAAACCCCGGGTCTGTGAACTAACCCCAAAATGTACCTTACATGAACCATATCCATAGATAATTTTTCAAAAACCTAAGAAAATCTTTTACATATACATTCAAAGGATTTAATCGAACGAACCAAGTTCAAAAATTTCATTTTCAGAATTACTACAAATGTTTGTGGCAACATATTTTCAACATTAAGCTATCATTTTCATTACATCAATTTCCTTAGTTTTATGTACAACAAAAACAAAAGAAATTCTAGCTCCATCTACTAGCCCTTCCCAAAAGCATCAATAGCTTTGGTGTCACCCCGCTCCTCAAAACCTGAAATGGTTTAACATATATACATGAGCTGGAGCTCATAGGATAAAAATTGACTCAAATGAAGCGGAGCCCCACCACTCGAGCAGTGATCCTTAAACCCGAAATTCAGCAAATTTTCTTTGAACTAAACTCCAATTTCACTCTCATTACTTCATTTTAACATTTTTCATTAACATGTTGTCAAAATTAGTCATTATTTTATATCTTAATAATTATTCCACAACTCATTAATTCAATCAAGAACGTCTATTTTATTTATAACACGTATTCAAATTTTTATCACACCACAACATTTAACTGGAAGCAAAGAGAAATAAAATAAGTACGTACCGAGTCGTTACAACCTTTCCCCTTTGAGAATTTCGTCCCTAAAATTCAATCCTCCTTAAGACTCAAACAGCCCAGGATACTTGGACCGGATGTCTGACTCTCTCTCCCATATCACTTCTTCCATGCCGTGATGTCGCCATAACACCTTTACATAGTATAAAGTTTTTTCTCGTAAAATTTGTTACCGGGTGTCCAAAATCCTCACTGGTGATTCTTCATAAAAAACATCTTCTCTTAGTCTCAACTCTGACCAATCTAAGATGTGCGAGGGGTTGGGTTCATATTTTCTTAACATCGATATATGAAAAACATCATGTATAGATGAAAGTCGTGGTGGCAAGGCCAGTCGATACTCCACTTTCCCAATCCGTTCAAGTATTTCAAATGGTTTTATAAATCGTGATGACAACTTTCCACCTTTACCAAACCTTACTAAGCCTTTCTTCGGCAATACTTTTAGAAATACAAAATCTCTTACTTCAAACGATAAGGGTCGTCTTCGTCTATCGGCATAACTTTTCTGGCGACTCTTAGCCATGATTAAACGCCTTCGAATCGTGGCAATCTTTTCAATTGTTTTCCTCACCAACTCGGGACCTAACAATGATGCTTCTCCAACTTCGGTCCAACACAGTAGAGATCTACATGGTCTTTCATATAATGCTTCATACGGTGCCATCTCAATGCTTTCTTGGTAACTATTGTTGTATGCGAACTCAACCAGCAGTAGGTGATCCTTCCACGAACCACCAAAATTCTACACACAAGCTCGTAACATATCTTCCAAAATTCGAATCGTACGCTCGGACTAACCATCTGTTTGAGGGTGGAATGCTGTACTAAAGAGTAAACTAGTCCCCAAAGCTGCCTGCAAGCTCTACCAAAATCGCGAGGTAAACCGGGGGTCTCTATCTGATACCATCAATATTGGTATGCCATGCAATCGCACAATATCCTGAACGTAGAGTCTTCCCAGCTTATCTAACGAGTCGGTTGTGTGCATTGGTAGAAGATGTGCAAACTTCATCAATCGATCCACGATTACCTATATCACGTCACGTCCCTTTGGTGATCAAGGAAGGCCTAAAACAACATCCATCGTCACGTGTTTCCACTTCCATTCTGAAACTTATAGTGGTTAAAGCATGCCCGCCGGCCGCTAATGTTCTGCTTTTCCTTGTTGACATGTGAGACACTTAGCGACAAACAAAGCCACATCCTTCTTTATACCTTTCCACCAAAATTGTCATCGAAGATCACGATACATCTCTGTAGTTCCCAAATGCAATGTAAGTCGAGAGTGGTGAAAATCTCGTAGTACTTCTTCACGACAAGCCTCAGGTAAAAACAGTCTCCCCATAAACCTCGAGCCTCAGTTAGGTAAATTGGTGCAACCTTCGGCGTTCTCCTTGTTGGTGGCACGTTCTCCATACATTTGTGCCTCTTTATCAAGTTGTTGGGCCTTCATGACACGGTGTATCAATATAGGTTGAGAGACCATAGCGAACAAAGTAGCACGATCCTCAGCCCCACCAAGGTTAAAGTCGAATTCTCCCACCTCTTCCAACATTTTCCATTCCCGTATCGTGATCTGGGCTAAAAACTTCAAAGGCTTTCGACTGAGGGCATCTGCGACAACATTCGCCTTGCCCGAGTGATATAGTAAACTAAAATCATAGTCGCCCAGGTATTCCATCCACCTTCTCTGCCTCAAACTTAAATCCTTCAGCGAAAATAGATATTTAAGACTCTTGTGATCGGAGAAAACTTCAGATCACTCCCCATAAAGATAATGCATCCACATCTTTAACGTAAAAACAACTACTGCCAACTCTAAATCATGTGTTGGATAGTTCCTTTCATGCGTTTTCAATTGCCTCAAACCATACGCCCCAACTTTGCCTTGCTGCATCAGAACGCACCCTAGTCCTTCATGAGATGCATCACAATATATTTTATAGACAAGACCCCTTTCAGGTATAATCAGTATCGGTGCACTGGTTAATCGATTCTTTAATTCTTGAAAAGCATCTTCACAAGCATCATTCCACGTGAATTTAACTCCTTTTCGAGTGAGTCGTGTCAAGGGGGACGTTAAACGAGAGAAATCTTTTACAAAACGACGATAATACCCTGCAAGGCCTAAGAAACTTTTGATATCAAACACACTCTGTGGTCTTTTCCAATCGTGCACTGCCACTACTTTAGATGGATCAACCGTTACTCCGTCTTTCGTCACATGTCCCAAAAATCTTACTTTTGGTAACTAAAATTCACATTTCTCATACTTAGCATAAAACTTATGCTCTCTTAAGATTTGAAGCACTACATGTAAATGCTCCTCATGAACTTCTCGAGTTGGAGAATAAATCAAAATGTCATCTACAAAAATCACTACAAATTGATCAAGGTAAGGCCGAAAAATTTGATTCATCAAATCTATGAAAATTGCGGGGGCATTCGTTAAACCGAAAGGCATCACTAAAAATTCATAGTGTCCGCAACGAGTATGAAATGCAGTCTTAGGTATGTCATCCTTCCAAACTCTTAGTTGATAATAATCCAATCTCAAATTGATCTTCGAAAAACACGCAGAACCCTTCAATTGTCGAATAGATCATCAATCATGGGCATCGAATATTTATTCTTCACTGTAACTTCATTCAACTTTCGATAATTGATAAATAATCGCAACGAGCCATCTTTCTTTTTAGCAAATAATGCCAGTGCTCCCCATGGCGAGACACTAGGGCGAATGAATCCCTTGTTTAATAGTTCCTGCAACTGAATCTTTAATTTTCTTAACTCCTCCGGAGCGAAACGATTGAAGGGTACCAATATTGGAACAGTCCCTCGAATAAGCTCAATTGAAAATTCAACTTCTCTATGTGGCAGTAGTTCAAACAATTCTTCAGAAAACACATCACGAAACTCGCTCACTATCAGTGGAAGTTCTCCTCGTACTGAAGAATCATCCTTTATTAAAAGTGTAGAAAGAATCGTATGCACATTTGCTAAATTGTTCACGTCTCCTAGTCGAGGGTATCATGTTATCATCTTTGTACCCCTCGTAAAAGAAAGAATCTCCTTCTAGAAAATACAAGAAAATCCTTCGTCAATCACAGTCAATAAACGCACAAAATGTAGTTAACCAATCCATTCCAAGAATAATATCAAACCCCAACATCTTTAGCATTATAAAGTCAAACACGAGATGACGGTTAGTTATCACTACTTCGCACCCTTTACATATATACCTTAATTAACATTGTACTGTCACCGATGGGTGTTTCGACATTTACAACAACGTCCGGCATCTCAATAGGTAAACCCAAAGCAGATACGAATGAAGAAGATATAAATGAACGTGATGCACCAGTATCAAATAACACACGAGCCCAAGAATTGAAAACTAATAAAGTACCTCTAATCACAGTGGTACTGGTGGTAGTCTCGCGTATCTCGAGATTTGACGAAGTACCAGTTTCTGTTATGGCATAGACCCTTCCCTGGACTCTAGATGTCTATCCCCATTCTCTACCCCTAGGTTAACGTACTGATTGCATTGAGGAAGCCTCCTTAGGAGCTCGAAATGCCTGTGACCCGGTCTATCGAGGTGGTTGGTTGTATGTCTACCGCTGAGTAGGTTGGGTATTAGATGTTTCTCAGCTAACTCTCCCTTACGGACATTCACGTCCAACATGCCCTTCTTGACCACATTGAAAACATCTGATAGGTCCCCTCTCATGTGGCTGTCCCTGTGTCAAGTTCTATTGTTGTCTTTGTACTTGCTTTCTCTACGAACATTCTCTAGCCCAATGTCCCTGCTGCCCACAAATAAAACATGTAAATTCCCGCTGCTCCAGACATGCCATCGAGGCCACAGATGGGGTGGGTGCAGAGCATTGGGTTTGACGAGATCTCGGCGGCGCCGAACTAGTATCGCCATGTTCTAGTTTTCGTTTCTTGTAAGATCATTCCTCAGATTGTGTAGCCCTGGCCACCGATGGTAGTCTATTCTCCTTGATCTTTCGATTGCCTGGTAAAGTACTTTCTATTACCATGACCGTCTCAACAACCTCTGAGAAGACCTTCAGTCGAAACCCCTCTACTTTATCTCGAAATAATGGGTCGTAAACCCCTTTCAAACCTCTTAGCCTTTAATTCCTCTATTGACACCATTTCTGGCGCAAACTTTAACAAACTCGTGAACTTTGATTGATATTACAAGACTGACATATTCCCTTGTATCAACGAAAGGAACTCCTCTCTATACGTGTCTCGGATAGACTTAGGAAAATTCTTTTCTAGGAATACCACCGTAAATGCTATCCATGTACCATCTGCCGTCGTCTTAACAAACTCCCACCAATTGTTTGCCTCCCGCCGGAGTTGAAAGGTAGCAAAACCTACCCTAAAGTCATCTTCCATTATCTGCAAGGTA
>JAULJZ010096695.1:0-12061 GCA_032270985.1 Heliamphora pulchella
TGAAAACAGATGATTAGAATAAATATTTTCTGATTATACCCTCATTAAAATTTTTGAATACCTATATTACCCTTTATCACTATTACTAATCTCCTAAAAATGAATATATATATATATATATATATATATATATGTATATGAGCAAATTTTCATTCATTACAGGGTAGCAAAACCTTATAATACAGAATTCTTCAGTTGGCACATCTTCATTTCATTGTTTTCCCGAAACATTATTAAATAATAATTTTCTTACGTACAAGTGGAAACATAAACTTTGTGAAGCCTCTTACCTTATTGCGTACTGAAGATCACCCTATGGAATATCAAAAAATCATTTAATAGAGTAAAAAATCATGCTAAGAAATTCATAGGGATGGAAGTGCAAATACATCTATTGATTGTCAACTAGAAGACATAGGGGGTGTTTGGAAAAACTTATGCTATTAGTTTTTAACTTTTTACTACTAATTTTAGTTACAAGTTACAATATATTTTAAACACCCACAATTTGTGTTATAAATTACAATTATTTTTTTATCTTTTTCAGCTACAATTTATAATTTTTACCAAATACTTACAGCTTTTACTATAAATTATAATTTATAAACTATTAATTTCAAAAATCCTAAATACCACCAAAGCAAAGAAAAGCGTTGGTTTTATAATCAAAGGCCAAAGTCCTCTTTTAAAGGCAACCGATATCATATAATCCCTTTGAATTTTATATCTAATGCAATTATTTTTTTTTAATAAAAACATCATATGTGAGTTCCATTGAATATTAAATCCATTCCTACCATACATATCTTGTAAACAAATGGACCCAAACAGTTATATGTGTCTGAATTCTGAAACTAATTTTCTAAAATTTCTGTTAAATTATTAAGGCAATCAGTCAATTAAGGCATAAGCATTGAGTTTTAGAACATATACACCTATGGACTATAAATTTGAACACCTTTTATATAAAGTGAATCCTACACAATTGTAACTCTTATCTCATATTAAAAAGAGTAAGTTAAAATATGTGACGAAATTAGTACATCTAAGACCATCTCCAAATACATCCTTATACTTGGCTTCTTAGCCAATTTAGGTAAGATGGCCTTATTTTGTTTCTCTAATGGCTCCTTATCCCACCCTCTACTTTAATTTTGTCTTAAATAGCTTTTTACATTTGAGGAGCCAAATTCAACTCTCTATTTTATTTTAATAATATATAATATAGGGTAAATTACACTGATTTTTCCTTTGATTTCTGACAAAAACAGAAACCTTCATGTAATTTTTGAAATGTCACTCACCTCTCTTCAGGTTTAATTTTTGCATCAAATTAGTTCAACCGTTAAATTTTCGTTCAACTGTGCCTTATTTAATGTGTTTTTCGAATAAATTTTTATGATCCAATCTGTTCATTACGTAGAAATTTTTGAGTTTGTTTAGCATGTAAAAATTCAGATTTATCTGATAGTTGTAACTAAGTGATTGCTTTATAAATAAATAAATAAAAATTATAATTTACAAAAATATTGTTAAATAAATATTACTCAATCACTTAATTATAGGTATCAGATAATTCTAAATTTTCAAAATACTAAACAAACTCGAAGAGTTTACGTAATGAACGGATTGAATTATAAAAATTTATTCAAAAAACGTGTCAAACAAGGCGCAACAGAGCGAAAATTTAACTGTTGGATTAATTTGATGCAAAAATTAAACTTGATGGGAGGTTAGTAACATTTCAGAAACCACATTAAAATTTTTATTTTTGTCAAAAATCAAAAGAAAGGTAAGTGTAATTTACCTTATATTATATTATAAAAAAGTAATTTCTTAAAATTACTTTTAACTATTTTGAGAATTATTTATTAAAAGTTTAGAGAGTTTGGTTTGAGATGCTCTAAGCAAGTAAGCAATTTTAGCAGTACCCTTATTTGAAAAGTTCGTGCACTAAAAAGAAGTATCAGGACACATTAAAAAAAATAACAGTAATACTATAAATTTAGAAATAAAATTTAAAAAAATATCTAAAAAATGATATAAATAATCGAGATTCATTAAAATTTATTTTACATCCTATTAAATATAAATCTCAACCATTCAAATTGATATTTTTTTAGATTTCGTTTCAGGTTCATAACATTACCGAAAAAGTAACCTCAAAACAAAACACGGTTACTCTAAAAATCCGACGTCGTCACCTCCACTCCCTGTTCCAGCAAAGTTTCCAGGAACGAACTCTCCGAATTCCTCGCCGAGCAATTCGCGCGAATCTCCCCCTGCGTCCCCGTCAACACGCTCAGCTGGCTCATCTTGATCATCGAATCCACAAATTTCTCGAAGAACAGGCTCTCATTCAGCGCGAAACTCTTCACGATCTCCCGAGTCCTTTTATCGGTGTACAGATCCTGATCCGAGGTGAACAGCCCCTGTCGGTTCATCAGATCCACGTAGTACTTGTTGTCAAATCGGTTCGGGGTCCGGAGATCCAGAACGGTGGTGTTGTCGGAGTTCGCCGCCGGGCAGATGGATTTGAGGTTGTTGGCGAAGGTTTTGTCCATGGTTTGGTCTTGATTCGGATAGAGCCTGTCGGTGAAGGAGCTGCAGTGGCTGATCCCGATGGTATGGCCGCCGGAGAGCGCGACGACGTCGGTGGCGTCGAACTTCTTTCGGGAGAGGGAAGAGAGGAGGGCGGTGGTGTTTGATGACGGCGCCGGAAGGTTGTCGAGTGTTGCCGCCGTCGTTGCGAAGGTGAGCCCATCGCGCCGCCCCAACGGGACGTCGTAGTCGGGGCCGCCTGACTGCGGTGACAAGAAATTAACGAACAATTTGTTAGCGAAATGATCTCCAGTACGTCATTTACCTTGTTCAAAACGGCCCAGGTTGGGCAAAATTTTAAAAAATTCACTTTTTAAATTTGTTTTTATTTTTTTAACTAATTTTTTTATATTTTTGAATTGTTTCGATAAGATGTAAAAAAATATATTTTAATTAACAGATAAAAAAATTAGTAAAGACAAAAAAAAGCAGTATAAAATTTAGTTTAGTAGCTTATTTTGATTTATTTTTTATCATTTTTTATTTGTTTATATTTTAATCAAATATTTTACTTTTCTAACTTCTGTTAATGTGAGGAGTCTAAAAATATAATAATTTAATTTGATAAAATTTTTTTACTAAAAATAAAAAAAAACAAATAAATAATTATCTCAAACAAAACCACTATGTGATGTGATTTAAATTATTCTTTTTATTTCTTTTAATATATAACTAATTTATGCAAAAAAATAAAATTAATTGAATGTCTTTAAATATATGAACAAATTACATTTGTCTTAAAATAATGAATGGTAGGGGGATAACACCGTTCATTTTTTTAAAGACAGTATTTTGATGATGCACTTAAATCAATTTAATTGTTTATCTAGATAATTTATATACACTTAATGATATTTGATTAATTTAATTATTTATGTAGATAATTTATATACTAAGAATATAAAAATAAATTATTTAAATAATTAAAATAAAACCGAAATGGACCTCAAGTGTGCCAATAGCACATTACAATCTACCTAAGTGGTATTTTGTATTACTGAAACTAATAGTTTATAAATTATAACTTGTAACAGAAATTGTGAGTGTTCGGTAAAAATTAATGACTTATAGTTGAAATAATTATAAATTATAATAAAATTATGAGTATTTAAAATAAATTATTATTTATAATTAAAATTAATAATAAAAAATTAAAAATTGTAACAAAAAAAACTTTGTCAAACACCCCGTAGTGGACTAAAAGGAAGCTTGATCGTTCCATGAATTGCTTGAAGTAATTTGGATCCAAAGGTCCCGAGCGAGAACTAGAGGATCAAAAAAAATAGTTCAAAATTTTTTCCCCAAAATTTCAAATTAAATCTTACTCTATTGAATTTGAATCATTTATTTTAAAATTTTAGAACAATTTCTGAGACAATTGTTTTAGTATGTAGTATTGATATCATATTCCGATAACACTACAAGGTGTGCACCGTCCAAATGTACCATGATAAATAACTATGCAATAGTATTGTATAATTGAACAACAAAGCATACCGTCATATTACTAAAATTCTTGACATTTTGAAAGGGCATGAAGTTGGCCAAACTTACGAGGAAAACAGCGTCACGAGCAGCGAGGGCAGTGATGTCGGCACAGGAGACGACTCTGCCACAGTGCTTGTGAACACGTCGACGGAGGTCATCGATGATCTTAAATGCTTCTGCCCTCAAACTCAGGTTTGGAGGTGCCTCTTTCTCGCTTGGCTCACTCGCCGATCCATCGAGCAGCACTGAGCCATCACATCCCTACATATGTCATCGCAAAAAAGAAAAAAACCAATGAAGATCTCAGTCGCCATGTGACGAGAAATTAATTTCCTTATGTTTATGTCATCAATGATCTCATGCACCACCAATAGAATGCAGTTAATTCCTCATGGTAAATTAAATCTTATTATTAGGACAACATCCATTAATATTTTAGCATGGATATAAGCCGTGGCAAACTGCTTATAATCAAAGTTTTACGAACTAAAATTTTTATTTCACTTGCATGCAGACAATACACCTCGAATATCTAAGTTAATAGTTTTTCCTTTGGCAGCTTCACTAAAATCTTAGATTAAGAATTTTTTTTACTATACATAAAAATATATGTAAAAATGGGTCTCATTTGACCAAGGCACCACTAAAACTATAAAGGTACCAATAAAGCCACTAAGTTGTGAACTTCTCTGTATTACAATATATTCTTTCTATTTCTTTCACAATTAAGAGTGACTAGCTTTCTCTCTCAACCTTTGTTGGATTTTGGGAGTTTGTATAATTTATAATGTATGTAAAGCATTTTTCATGAATTAATGAACACTTGTGACAGCACATGCACCGATGCACGGACATATGAAAAAAAGGAAGACAAATAAAACAGGACAAGCTGGGTACAATGTACAATCATTTCTTGAAGGAACGGGAGAGCTTAAAAAGACAGTACCTCAAGCTGTGTCTTATTTAGTACATTTTTTGAACAAAATTTTATAATCTAATTCGTTCATTACGTAGAGCTCATTGAGTTTATTTAAAATATAGAATTTTAGATTCATTCGATATCGTAACTAAGAGATTGACTAATATTTGTTTAACAATATTTTTTTAAAATTATAATTTTTATTTATTTATTTATAAAACAATATTAGAATATCTTATTCAATCACTTAACTACATGTATTAGATGAATTTAAAATTTCACATGCTAAACAAACTGACGAGGTATACGTAATGAACGAATTAGATCATAAAAATTTGTACAAAACGCATGCTAAACAAGGCACAACATGATGCGTATGATTAGCCTTTAGAAAACAACTTGTTTGAGTTAAAAAAGTACTTCAAAACCGAAAATTTTAAAAATAATTTAAAATTATTTTTGTTTTTTTTTCTCTCCATTATAGAATTTGATAAAATAAATCTCAGCTTTGATAGCCAAACACGTTTTCTCTTTTTAAAATATTATTAAATATATTTTTTTTAGAAATACGACCAAACGAGGATATCGCAAGTTGTTCGTGCCATTTACTTAGTACACCTCGATTAACTTTTAAATATTTTCAAAATAAAAATTTGTTTAAACTAATTTTAAAGAGTTGATAATACTAATTAAAAGATTTCAAACTTGAAATTTTAGATGATTGGGGTAAACTCTCAAGTTTCAGGTTTTGATGACCGACCTAATGTTAGGTCTATGGAGCCTTTTTATAAATTTGGGTACTATCCATGACTCAACCCGTTCGAAAGATATCACGAATTAAAATATATTTTTTAATAAGACTTAGTCAATGAAAAAAATATTTGACTCGTTTTTTGATTTTCAACTCTGTAGTGTAACTCTTGTAATTTTGTACTGCCTCATATCATTATAAAAGTCGCCGCAATTTCGTGAACGTAATTTTAAATTTAGGTAAACTACGTAAAATCGTGTTTTTTATATGTGATTGTTTATCGTTAAATATTTTTCGTTTTTTGCGGGGTCATTATTAGAAAAGCAAATTAAAAGCTACAAATTAAGAAAAGAGGCTTGAGCCATGAAACGCCACAGATTATACATATACGTTAACCTGAACAAAGCAGTCATGGAAGTGAAGGCGAAGCAACCCGGCGGCTTGGCCAATATCCCCCTTGAAGACCTTCTTGAGCTGTTTTCTGACAATGGATTCCAACTTAGGGCAGCTGGATTCATAGAAACTCCATGAAAGTCCATTCACTAATGGCGGAGAAGATTGAATTTGAGCCTCTGAAACATGAAAGAAAGAAGGCAGCAGCAGCAGGAGGAGAGAAGAGATCACCAAAAGAAGCAGAAGAGGAGGTGTTAAAGAAAGAGAACAAAAGGCCATGGCTGGTTTTGATTTGGGTTCTTGTCCAATGCAACACCACAGAGTCTTTATAGGCAGAAAAGTGGACATGACCCCAACTTTCATTGATGAGTAGTCTGTGCCTTTTGAGCATGCCGGACCCCAACTTTCATTGATGAGTAGTCTGTGCCTTTTGAGCATGCCGGCCCTAAGGACAAGCCAACAAAGTCACCGCTTTCGGGTTTTTATATTTTTTTGTTAAAATTTAAGATTTTATTTGAATTTAAATTTAATATAAATATGTTAAAAAAAGTATGTTTTAATGGTCTTGAATGGATTACAAGCGGTAGTTATTATAATTTGTATGTCTTTGATTTAAAGTTAAGTCTCTTTTACTTTTTTTTAGTTCTTTTATTTAAATTATAATAATCTCAATGTTATTCTAAACCATCGAAAATTTTAATTATTTAAAATATTAAATAATACGAATACAATATAAAAATTAAAAATTACGATCAAAATATACTAATTCAGTCATAACTTTTTAATCCTAAATTATTAATTCTTATTTTGCCAATTGTAATCAAATAAAAATTATTGAATAAAAATATTATTTTATTCTTAAAAAGCTTATAATATATAAGTTAAAAGTTTAATAAATAAGTGATTTATGTTGTATTTAATTTTTTTTATAAATTTAATTTTGTTAAAATATGACAATAAATATATTAAGTCTACTTAAATTTTAATAATTTATTTTAAAATTTATTTTAAAATTTATTAAGATTTCATATCCCAAACTCACTTTAATCCCGAGATATTCAGCACGTGCCCAGCTTTTGAGGCTTCGAATCCTAGGGAGGTCACATGGTGACCACATCTCCTCACCGTTCTTTTGAGTTTAAAACTAAAGATATTTCTAACCCTTTTTCTTTTTCCTTTTTTTTTTTTTTATGACATTCTTTCAACCAAGCTGATGGGTATTTGCGGGGTTTAGGTTTTAATTGGTAATTAGTTTAAAAATTATATTTTTTTATTTTTTTGTTTATTTATTAGTTAAAAATTTAAATTTAATACAAATTATATTATTTGGTAATTTAGGTTTAAGTTAGTTTTTTTTTTAAATTAGTTATTTAGATAAAAAATTAAAGTTTCTTGTTTTTTAATCAAATTAGACAATTTTGTCCATTTATCTATTTGATATTAATAATTACACGTAATTGGTAGTAGTAGTAATTAACTTATAAATGGGAGGTATTACTGTATTTTAAAAGTGATTGAAACTTGAATAGAATATTTTTAAGTGTTTGTGTTTTGATTTGATTTTTTGATTTTTGATTTTTTGATTTTTGCTTTTTTATCAAACAGACTGTAAGATCCTGACCTATTTTCTTTTTCGGTATTTTTCGACGCGTGTTTATCGTTTTGCTACAGCATGTTTATATGTGTTTTTATGCATGATCGAGCTTAAATATGCATGTGAGGTTGGTTCCCAGGACTGTTGGATATTATGGTGCAGATTTCAAATATATATATATATATATTTTCGCAAGCCTATAAATATCTGTCTTTAGATATTTTTTAAAAGATATTTCATCTCTCTACCTTTTTTAAACCTAAAAAATTCTGCCTTCTCTCTAACTTCTCGAGGGTCCGGGACTTGATTTTCGACGATCAGACAACAGATCCTTAGTATCCTCATGGTAGGTTACGCATTTATCCAGACGTAATTTTGTTCTGACGAAATTCGTTTTTGCATGTGGTTCGAGGCGTCGAGTTTTTTATTTACCGAAATAGGATCCCAGACTCTCATGTCTTATAAGGGTGTTACGTGTAATTGTATGGGTTTTAACAGGTTAAAAATGCATGAAAAATCGTTTTATGTTTCGAAAAGTTAGGTTTCGGTGTTAAAATCGTTTGTTATTGTTGTCGGTTAGAGGAAACGGGTTTTGAGACGTTTCTTTCAGTGGTTCTTCGTGGTTTTGGGCTTGGGTATGTTCGAGGGTGTCAAAAGGGAGTTTGGATGCTTTGATTTGGGGTTGAGTTCAGTCGACTGGATTGAGGTGTTCAGTCAACTGACCTGTGTTTTGGGAGAATTTTTGTAAAATTCTAGTAGCCCGTTTTGGTTGACTAGGTGGGGTGCCGGTCCATAGATGTCCTGTGTGGAGCATTCTATTGTTTGGGTGGTTGTGTTGTGGCTTTTCGGTCAGTTGAATTATGGGGTTCAATCGACTGGCTCTTCTCCAGTGGCATTTTGGTCGGTTGAATTATGGGTTTCTGTCGACTGAACTCATAAAGAAAGGCGCTGGTCGTTCTTGTTAAGGTTGGTCGTGTTGTTGCCTCGGGAGTCGTGTTGTGGCCTTGGAGGTCGTGTTGTGAACTCGGGAGTTGTTTAGATCTTGTTGTCGTTCTCGGGGGTGACTTGCATGGTTGGATGCAGAGTGTTGGTGCATGGTTGTGTATGTGGTGGTTGTTCAGCGTTGATTGCGGAACGTGTTTGGTCCGAGGTTCTTCTTCTAAAAAGGAAGTTTTGGGAAAAAGCTGGTGTTTTGTGAAAACGTTTATGAAAACCGTGTTGTGGGAGGTTTGGAGTTGGCCTTTGAGTTAGGTTTTGTTTTCTAGATTGTTGGTTGTCCGGGTGAGTGGATGACGGGCTATGTAGTATGTGATGTCGTGGTGGGTTATGTGGCGAGTGATGCCATAATGTGAAACGTAGTGTTTATAGGTGACTTTGTGCATTTAAAACTCTAGTTTTATTCGTGCATGTTGTAAGACGAATATGAGTTCTTGTTGTAACTGAAGCTCTGGTTTTATTTATGCATGTGTTGCGTTGTGTGGGTGGCATGTGTTGTACGAGTTAACTCTGGTTAACAGTGCGTTAGATGGGACTGTCGTCCTTCGGTGAAAGTCCGAGAAGATGGTTGGATGAACGTTGGCTCTGGTCAACGGTGTTTTAGATCGGACTATGATCCTTCGGTGAGAGCTCAAGAAGGTGTATTAGATGGAACTGTGGTCCTTCAGTGAAAGTCCGAGAAGATGCGTGTATTGGGTGTGAAGCATGGAGTCAGTAGTTATATTTGTGTTACATGTGGGGCTCGTGGGAGTTTGTGGTATTATCTGTCTGTAGGGCTCGCGAGAGTCGATCTTTGCATGTGAAGCATTGTTGCATGTTGGTATGTATACAAAATCATTTTCAAACTGTTTTAAAGGCTCTTGTGGGTCGTGATATAAAACTGTTTTCGAACTCATTTTGAGGCTCGGGTGAGTCGTAACATACATATTACATCTGCTAACATGTTTAGCATCTATTTTATGTTTGTCTAGTTTCTGTTAAGCTCTAGCTCACGGTGTAGGATTTAAAATGTTTTTCAGGTGCATACGGTCGCGCAGGTTGATCGGGAGAAGCCAGTAGGGGCGAAAGATTTGTGTTCTTCCTTTTTGTTTCTTTTTTGTACATGTATGTTTGCACATTTTTTATGTTAGAACCGTGTGTTGTAAGCCTGAGAGCGATATATTTATTACATGTATAGTTTTATCTTGAGAGTAAACATCGAATCGGGTGTTGCTTTTCGGCTTATATGGTTGTTTGTGAATGTTTTACGTGACCTGGAGTTAGGGACGTGACAACTTGGTATCAGAGTTCTGAGTTCGAATACCCAAGAGCCGTGTCACCGGATGAGATTGATTGCGTGTACTTGATTGCATGTGTTTAGATATTTTGATAGAATGAACATAATAGCTTTACGAATATGGCTTTACAAAAAATTTAGGATTAAATTGTTCAAATTTTTATATATTAATTAACCATACGATGAACTAATTTAATGGTTTAAGAAACTAAAAATAAAACTAAGCAAAATAAATTTTAATTTGGATAATCATTGAAAATAGTAAAAAAATAAACAAAGTGATTGTTTTTAGTGGTTTAATTACCATAAATACCATAAATAATTTTAGATACTACTAAAACTAAATGCAAAATGCAAACTACACTAATTCTAATATATATTTTATTTTTTTAAAAAATTGTTGAATATTAATTATAAAAAATAATTATTAAATAGGTAAATTCGGATTTATTTTTTACGAATTTTCTAACACAGTAACCATGTTACTAGTTCATATACACAAAAAATTATAAATAAATTTAGAATGAATAACTTAAAAGAAGATGAACAATATATTATGTTCATCAAAAAGAAAAAAATGTAAAGTTAAAGAAAAATTAGTATAATTTTGCAAATTTTTTAATCAATGTTCTTACATACAAATTAATAATTTGTTGAATTTTTTATTCAATAAACATGAAAATAACTTTAACCAAATATTTTATCAATATATAGAATTTATATATTTTACATTTTTTTAATAATTCAATTAAAATTTAAATATTCAATATATTATTAAAATATATTTAATTTATTCATTGCATAGCACAGGTTAAAGTACTAATGCGTGTATATATACATACATATATATATATATATAATACAAATTACAAAAGTATTGATGTTGATAGGTGTTTTATAAGTAGTGCTCTCTCTCTCTCCTCCTTCTCTCTCTATTTATAATTTAAATTTTTTCACATTTTTATTTTTAAATTCGACATTTTTTCTCTTTTTTTTTAATTTCAAATTCAAATTTTTTTTATCTTTGATTAATTACATATTTTTAATATATATGCAAATCACCTATTTTGTTACTTTTAGTATAAATTAAATATATGCTTATTGAAAATATTTTGAATATCCACCTTAATAATTAAAAAAATTATTTTTTATTTAAATTAATTTTATAATTAAATTAAATTCAAAGTACTTTTAGATACGAATAATTACTAATGTGTATGTATATATATATTGTTACTTCTGGTGCAAATTTCGGAGACTCGTTTGTATTGGCACCCTTCATAAAGAAATTATTATAATTCTGTAAAAACAAACCTTAATTTTGAATTAACTACATAAATTTTGTATTTATGTATGATTGCATTTTTCTTTTTATTGTTGATTTTTATTTTACTAATATAACGAGTTGAATATTTTTCTACTATTTAACTATTTTGATCAAACTCATAATAATTGCAAGCACTTGCATGCCATGCGTGTCAAATGAACACTTAGTCTTTTGCAACTTGGAA
This sequence comes from Heliamphora pulchella, assembly GCA_032270985.1. NCBI lineage: Eukaryota > Viridiplantae > Streptophyta > Magnoliopsida > Ericales > Sarraceniaceae > Heliamphora > Heliamphora pulchella. The sequence goes on from JAULJZ010096695.1 coordinate 11,530, forward strand.
AAAACGAACAAGGAAAGCTTAGAGAACAATCTTATATGGAGTTTTCATCTTCCCTCAACTTATTTAACTTATTATCTAAAAACGTAAAAAAATAAAATAAAAAAAACTAACTTCAAAATTAGTTGTTAATAAGGTTAGAACCATTTGTCTAACAAATTTTGCCTGCCACTTCTTGGCTCTATTTGTGATAATTTTTTATGATTTTTTTTTTGTTTTCTGTAAAAAGAAATTACATTCGTTTTAACATAGACACTTCTTAAATTCCGCTCGTTAAATTCCGAGCTTAGTTTTTCAACAATTAACCTCAGTTGAACTAAAGCGCACAGGAGACTCGAAAAATTTTAAAATCAAACAAATGCAATCTTTATAAATTGGGTTGGTTCGATTTTTGTGAGTATTTCGTTTAGTCTTAGATCTCAAAAACCGCAAAAAATTGATTGTTAGCCCAAGGGCTCATTTTGTGTCAACACAAAAAGTGCCGAAGTGCCCAGGACTCATTTTGAGTCGACACAAATCAATTTTGTGTCGACAC
>JAULJZ010096716.1:0-33565 GCA_032270985.1 Heliamphora pulchella
TTATGGTCAGATTTCAAAATGTATGAGAAATTTCTTATACATCACTATATATATATATATATATATATATATATATATATATATAAGAATATTCCAAATACATGCATGTTATGGGTAACTTTTCATACTCATATTATAAATCATTAGATACCTTTGTTAACATTTATTTATTTTGGTTAATTTGATATTACCTAAAATTTTACAATATTAAGCTCAATGATAAACCTAAAGAGATAGACAGTGAGAATGTTCTCACAGTTGTCGACACTGAGAATGTTCTCATTGTTTTCTTACATTGAGAATGCTTTTAGTAATTTTTATTTCGGATGCAATTAATTTATTATTTTGATCTTTTTTTATATATTTTTATAATCGAAACTATTTATTATGTAATATTTATTAAGTAGATTATTTTTATAAAAACTAAATTAATTAGATATTAATAGTTTTGTGAGTATATCACATTTGTTGAAATATAAATGAATGGTAATATAATTTATGAGAAACATTCTCAGTGTAAAAAAAAGTGAGAACATTATCACTAGTAAAAAATTGTGAAAACATTCTCAGTGTAAAAAAGAGAGAACATTCTTACTAGTGTGTGTGTGTATATATAATTTATTAATTAAAAATTAAAAGTAATGACATTTTCATATATAATATTTAATTTTTCAAAAAACAAACATACAAATATATAAAGAATAACTAAGTTGATTGGAATAGTGGCATGTATATTATTGAATATTAACATTCATTACGCTTTTTAATAGTTTTAACTTTTTTATATATTTTATGATTGAAACTATTTATTTTGTAGTCTTTATTAAGTAGATTATTTATGTGAAAAAATTATATTAATTAGATATTGATAGTTTTATAAATAGATCACATTTGTTGAAAACAAATGAAAGGTAAATATAAATTTATAAAAAACAATGTTAAACAAATATAATCAGATGATATAGTTATAAATATTCAATTAATTTAATTTTTTATACAAGTAATAACATTCATAAATAATATAAAATGAACTATTTATATTACAAAAATATGTTAAAAAAATAAATAATTCAATAAATGACAACATAGTGCATGCTTGAATATATTTTATTTTATAATTTTTTACCGTCAATTGTTGACTTTCGGTTGTTTTTTTCGGAAGACTGTTTCGAGAAGGATAGTCTTTCCGAATATTTTTAGGTGTTTGATTTTTCTTTTACTTTTATTGAACCGTCTCGATGAAAGAAATTGAAAAAATAAAAATTTTAATCAAAAGTTGCAAAAATTAATTAAATTCAAAAATAAAAAAAATTGGCATATTGAGTTATTTATACTTATTTTTATTTTATTTTTTATTTTTTTAATATTTTTTTTAAAAAAATTTACTTTTTAATTCACGATATGAAGAATTTAAAAGCGGCAAAAGTTTGGTAGACCAACAAAAAAAAAAGTAAAATAAAATAAAAAAATAAATAATTATTTCAAACCCGTCCTAAGTAATGAAGGCATTTATTTGGCTAGTCTTCTTGTTGGTTTATTTTTTTTATTTGTTTAGAGATTTGTACGAGAACAGTTCAAGAAGTAACAATTGTGGTGTTTGGCAAACTAGTAATTTATAAATTGTAATTTATAATAGAAGTTGTGAATGTTTGGTAAAAATTGTAACATGTAACTGAAATAGAATAAAAAAATAGTTATAAGTTGTAGTAAAAGTTATGGATACTTGAAAAAACTTATAATTTATAATTAAAATTAGTAGTAAAAAGCTAAAAACTAATAGTAGTAACTTTACCGAACAAGATTGGAACAAATTTGTTAATTTACTCTACGGTGCAAAACAAATTTCATATTGTTAGGAATTTATTATTTCGTTTAAATTAAATTATGTTATTTTAAAGGCAAATCAGGTTGTATTGAAATTGTAAAACTTTTAAGTTGACTAGGATTCTTATGGCTGGATTAGGGTAGACTTATTGAGTTTTGATTATTTAAGGAATCCTAAATTTTATGGGATTCTTATTTGATTAATCCTAGTCGAGTTGAAATTAGTAATAGAAGTTTTAATTAAATCAAAAGACCCAAGTACAACTGTTAAAGCTAAAAGTACAAAACAATGAAGCAGGATCGTACAAGCAGATTGCAATATGTCACATGACCACTCGAGCGGTCCCAAGTGCGCTTGAGCGGACCCCATGTAACCTCAATTGTATTGAAACTCTAATTGTTTAATTTTCAAGTCAATAAATAGAACCATAGGTTAGTCACAAAAATCAACTTCTAAACTTCAATATCCATTGATCCTAAAACACATTAGAAGTTCTACTAGTGTCTCAAATATTTGAATATTGTTCATGTTCTAACTTAGAAGGTGTTCTAAGTTTATCGAGGGAGGATTCCATTGTCGTGAAAGTATTATAGATTCAATACTTGTGAAGTTTCGAGAATTCATTGATGCGGTGATCAAGTGAGAAACGGTGTACGTAGAATCGGCAAATAAGTTTAAGACGTTTGGATTGAGAACTCGGTCAAAGTCTGTAAGTTATGTCTTGTAACTGTTCGATTGATAATGCTTAATTATTTGAATTTGAATTAGTCCTGTGATTTTTTACTCAAGTTTGAGTTTTTTACGTATAAAACCGCAAGTGTCTTATTTTGTGTGATTTTTTTTTATTACTTGCGATTGATTGCCTATACAAAAAAATAAATCAACGACTGACGTTATTCTCATTCTGCTACACATAAAATAATTCAAATATTATTTTTTCAAGACGGAGTTTTGATTTTTTTTTATTTTAGAAAACAACTATATATATATATATATATATATATATATATGCGCAAAATAGCTAGAATGAACCCAGGAGCTCCATGCACTCTTTGATGGCATTTTTCCGCGTGTGTTATATCCTCTCACTCGATTTCTTTATTGCATTAATAAGATTAAGTGGGTCGATTTCCACATGAATCTTCCTCAATTAAATCCAAATCTATGGCTACAAGTAGCCCGTTTTGAATAAGTTGGAGCTACAATTAGCCTCAATTATTGAATTTTCACTCTATTTCCTAATGACATCCCTCAAGCCTGCCACCTTAAAAGTAAACACATAAGACACCTATGATTAGGGATTTTTTTTTTTTGAATAGAATAAGAGAGATTAGAAATACTAGGTGTTAGTCCTAGGCAACCAATGAGGGTAGTGAATTAGGTTTTAAAACAATAATAACAATTTTTAAAAAAATTTCAAAACTTTTTAATTTCTCAAACAAATATAGCAATATATATGACGACAAAAAAATTAAAAAGGTTAGGGAGAAAGAAATTAACCTAGACAATACTAAGAATTATAGTGGTTCGGCTTCTTCCAAACCTATATCCACTCCTCAAAACTCCCATTAAGAATATCCATTATGATCAAATACTTCACAGGCGCATTTAAAAGTCTTTTACAGCCTCAAAAAATTCTTACAAAATAGTCCCTATTTTTTTATACTCTCTTGAGCTATTCTTTAAGAAGTTCACACACCCTCTTATTAAGGGTGACTCACTCTCTATTACAATAAATGTGAGAAAATCAAAAATTCACTAACTAACATTTTTTTATAAATGATTAAAAATAAATGAACAAAAAAGTGTAATTTTCGGCCGGAGAAGTAAAAGAACAGTAAATGCTTTTTAAAGATTTTGAGTTTTAAATTCAAACAATAGAACAATGTCTAGAGATTTAAAGTTCTGAAAACTTACTTCTTATATAGCTATCCGAAGTAAATGACCATTGTAGACACCCCAATTTGATCTCGCCTAATCTTAGGTTGATCCGGGTGAATCCGATGATGAAAGCAAATGGAATAGTGCTCTTGAAACAATTCTCGGGAAGTGATCCAAGCTTAGTGATTTGAACTCAATGATCAAAACCTTTAAACCAGTTAAATCACCTTGAACCGCCAACTTGAACTGTGGGACTGCCAGCTGTGATTGTGGTGACCTACACAAGAACCTCTTGAAAATCCTAGCCAAAGTGGCGACAATCGCATTTGAATCATGGGGTCGCCAACTTCATCGTGGTGACTGCCATAAGAACTTCTTAAAAACTTATTTTTTGTGGCGACCGCCCACTTCAAACTCGGCGACCACCAACTCCCAATGGCTTGACGTGTCCCAAAACATGTCAACATTTCATTGGTTGAAGAATTTTATAAATATCGTACCCCTAGTGCATTTTTAAAAAAAGAAATTTTAGAGTGAGAGATACTCTGTCGAAGTATCGAGAGAGTACGAGCCCCAACGCCGAAACCCTGCTGAAATATCGAGAGACAGACCACCGATATCGAAACTCTGACTTACCTACACTTGGAGTAGATCACTAATTGAGGATTGGATTGTTGAAGCATATCTCCTCGACTTGAGACTTCACTCGGATTATAGCGATCTAAGTATTCTATTTGAATCTCCAACCTTTTTCTCTCCACTTTCTATTATTTGATGTGGCCAGGTTAAGTTCAATTTCAATTCTCATGTTTCATTCACATGTACAGTTGATTTAGTTTGATATTTCATTTGTGGAATTGCAAGCATAGGATTAATGTAGTTTGCTATTTAATGTGCATGGTTTGTTTAATGTAGTTTAGTTACTTTTTGTTAGTTGTTATTTTGTTCACATTACACACTTAGCACATTGTTACTCTTGAATTCATTAAAAGTAGTGTTAACATATTTGGTAATTACAACTTTCGATGTTGTTATTGTCATAATCAATGCACTTATATTTATATGGTTGTAGTTATCGATACTACATTCATATTTTCTAATTAGACAGTTGTTATGCTATTACATAATAGTTTATGTTATCTTTAGTTTAAATTCTTTCTAATTGTATTTCTTTTATTTTGTTTAATTTCAAAATTCATAAATTTTTTAATGTTAGCTTAATTTTTCTTTAATAGTATTCATTTCATTTTTCTTTTCTTTTATGCATCAAAATTTTTTAATGTTAGTTTAATTTTTCTTTAGGGAAAAAAATGGGTAAAATAATTTCAACCCTTCAATTCTAATAATTGAGTCTCAACCATTAAAACATAATTCTAATATATATATCTTAAAAAATTGAGCTATTTTATTATATAGATTAATAATTTTAAATCTCATTGATGATCAGTAAAAATAAGATTGAACAATAATTGTTATCTCAGCTTATTGAGATTAAAAAATTAGTTGTTATCTCAAATTTTTTATAATGGTGGTAAAAAATATAAACTACCTGAGTTTATTTGTTAAATCGAAATTAAAAAAGCAATATAAATTTTTTATTATGTTTTTATAAAAATTGAGATCTTTTTTAGTTTGCTTAAGAATAGCCAAATAGTGTATTATTCATTTCGCTTTTCTTTTAGAATTTATTATTGTTTTTTATTTTTTTTACGAGGTAAATTAAAATAATAAATTTATTGATCAAAAGATTAAAAAAAATACTAAATATAAAAATAAATTTATTCAAGCTTAATTTCAAAAAAAATATCTATTTGTAATTATTTTTGCAAAGATAACGGATATGAGTTTGTTTGTTATTGTAAAAAAGAAATCTATTTTAACTTAGAATCTATTTAGTTTATAAGTTTATTTCAGGTTTAATTTTTTGTAGTTTTTTTTTTTATATTTCTATGACCAACACCTATTTTGCATTTTGACCAACACCCATTTTGCATTTTCATCTATAGTACAACGGCGACGATGGCGGTACAACGTTGATGGCGGTGCGGCATCGACGGCGGTGAAAATGAAGAGAGGTGAGTTGGGAGAGGCATGAGAGTTCAGGATTTTGAGATGAGAGTTGAGTTTAGATTTAGGGTTTGATATTTTGTTAAAAATAAATTTTATATTTTGTTTATAAAAATATTTAAAAATATATAAATTAAAAAATAAAGTTATAAAAGAGTCAAATTTATCTTTGTAATCAAAATTATTCATGAAAATTTTAAATTAATTTTTTGTGCTTATAGAACTGTGGATAGCTTTATTCTTGTGCATGGTATGCAGGTAAGTGGCCTATGTGGTCTTGATGCCTTTAGGGTTTTGGGCCTTGTTATCCCGTAGTATGCAGTTTTATCCCGTGATTTAGGCATGTGTAAGGATGCCTGTTGATACGTAGATTTGTATCTGTATTGCATTTGTGGGGCATATTTTGGTATCTCGGTGAAAGTACGTAAAGATGTATATGAGGGGCGGACAATGGTCCTACGGTGAAAGTCCGTGAAGAAATCCGTTGACTCTAGTCAACAAGGCATTAGTTGGGGCGAAGAATGGTCCTACGGTGAAAGTCCATGAAGATGTGTGATGAGGGCGTATTTGGTCCTTCAGTGAAAGTTTGAGAAGATGCATGGGTTGCGTGCGTTGAGTGTGTTGCACGGGTTGCGTGCGTGGTGTGTGTTTCACGAGTTGTGTGTGTTGCATTAGACGGGGGCTGCGGTCCTTCGGGTTAAGTCCGAGAAGTTACATGGATTGCATGAACTGCATTGTGGGAAGGATAGACCAATTTTTAAATTGTTCTTAAGACTTGTGTGAATCGCGATCTAAAAACCCTTTTTCAACCGTTTTCAAGACTCATGTGAGTGAGTCAAAAGATAGTTTGTATTATTGCTTTCCCGTTGCATGTGAAAACTCGTTTTAAAGGCTTAAAAGAGAGTCTAAAACTGTACCTCATTTTTCTATCATGTTTAGCTTATATTGTATGTGTTGTCTAGTATCTGCTGAGTTTTGGCTCACGGTGTGAGATTTGAAATATTTTTTAGGTACCGGCCACGCAGGTTGATCCGGAATTGCTAGAGAGGTGGAAGTACTGTAGTCTTTCTTTTTGCTAGTTTTAAACATATATGCTATAACATGTTTTTCGGTGTTGAAACCGTGTAATGCAAGTCGTTTGGCAATTATATACAATGCATGTATGTTTTATATTGAGAGTGTATTCTCGGGTTGGGTGTTATGTTTGGTTGTTTGTAGGTGTTTCACGTGACCCGAAATTTGAGGCGTGACACACATTGTTTTGACCACCATCATCATTGGCCGTGCGAACGGAGCCGTTAGATACGGAGATCAAAGTGTGAGCTTCATGGTTGCTGTTAAATCAAGAAAGCTGACGAGGTCAGATTCACCTGCGGTGGATAGCAAATTCTCAAAAGCTTGCTAAGGACTTTCAGAGTTAGGTGTTTTGAGTAAGGGTCTATAATTCCTAAACGTTTGAGGTCTTGTAACTTCTAATTTTTAATAGTAAAATTTTGTAGTGTTTGTCCATGATTTTCATCCTGTTAGATATTTTTCTTATAGAGTTTCCATGTAAATCTGGTGTGTTATTATTTTGCTCTCTGTTTGTGATTTATTTGGTTGTGGGTTACGGTCTTTTTTTTTTTTCTAATAGGCTTTAATGTGATAATATTACTTACATTAGGCTAGGATCTAGTTTTTAATCTTATGATTATAAAAAGATAGATCTCAAAAAGTTTCACTGTGGTTTTATTAATATTGGGCACGGGATTTATGTACATCTTAATAATTTTTTTCCCCTCATATTTAAAGGTGAATGATATCTGAAAAATTTCATACTTATGAGTTATTACGTGTGGACAAAGTTCTCATAATAAAGAATTTTAACTTTTACATACATGTTGAACTCAAAAAGATTTGATTAATTAGTAGAGGCTCTCTCTCTCTCTCTCTCTCTCTCTCTCTCTCTCTCTCTCTCTCTCTCTCTATCTCAAGTTTCTTTTTAGAGTTTTTTTTTGACTTGGGAGATAGAGGCGGTAATGGTAATCCCTTTCTTTTCATCCTCTCTATAGATCTCCTTCTTCCTCTATTATTCAATTTCCTTTCCTTGATTTTGATCTTCTTCTTCTTTTAGTTTTTCTTCTTTTGCTTTCATTTGTGTATAATAGGAAGAAATTTAATAAATACTATTAACTCTTTGCATTTTTTTGGTGTATTTATTTCTCTTTTATCAATGTGTACTCTACAATTTTAATGTTTTCCAGTAGTTCTATCAAATTTGGACATCTACTAAATCGTCACAAGTAGATTGGTGTCGATAACGCCTAAATTAAGGCTAGGTGACAATCTTCAGCCTTTAATAAATTTTTTTTTGCATGAGTTGAATAGAGACTACGATGTCATTCTAACTGGTTGTGAAAGAAAGGTAGCAATGTGCGGCCAATTGGTATCTTCTCTTTTATTTGTTAGATTTTTTTAATGTTGTTTTAATAGTTTTTTCCAATAGAGGTTTGTGGTTCTTCTTACGTGGAAATCTTTCTCTCTCATTTTGAAAAGGTGTCTTATTGCTTCTTGTTAGAACTTTGAGTCCATTTAAATTTTGAAAATTCTGTTTAATATAAAGTTTCTATGATTGAAGGAATTTAGTTGTCTTTATAATTCTGGATATAAAAATCCCTAATTCGTTTAAGAGTCATAGAATTATTAAAACTCCTATTAGAGTTAGGAGTCTTAAAGTGTTTGGAGTTTTAATGATATTAAAATTCTCAAGTCAGAGAGTCTTATTCATATCAGAAGATTGGAGTACAACATCTGAAGCTCAAGGTACAAGTGATTAAAGCAGGCTCGAGCAAGTGCAGTTTACGTAGGATACAAACTGTTACTTGACCGCTCGAGCGGTGCTCGAATGAACTCCTAGCATTTTCAATTTCATCGAAAGTCGGATTACTGCAGGTTTTTGGCTATATAAAGAGGAATATCCCAGCTAGCTCAAAAAATACACTTTAGAACACATATAATCCAGAACCTTCAGATATAAACTAAAGTGCCTTTCGAGTCTCAAAAAGACAAAAATCATTTGTGTTCAACTTAGATGGATTTCTAAATTTACCAACGATGGATTCTACTGGTGTGTAATTTCGAATATTCATTGCTGTCGTAATCAAGTAGAGAACGGTGTACGTGAATTCGAAAAACAAGCTTAAGACGTTTGGATTGACGATTCGATCAAAGTCTGTAAGTGAATGTCTTGTAATTGTTCAATTATTTTATGCTTGATTACCTGGATTTGGTTTAGTTCCGTGATTTTTACCCGAGTTGTAATTTTTCATGTAAAAGATCGTGAGTGTCACGCCCCAAATTCTGGGTCTCACGAAACACCCACGAATAACCGTTTTAGGATACTACGATTCACCAAAATTGACTGCACAAACAGGTCAACAACACAACCCTTAAAAGAATGAAAGCTTGAACATTTGTAAAAAAGGCACTACCGAGGGTTTACTTAAAAGAAAAGCCCCACCAGAGCATAAAATCAAAATCTTCCCTTGAGGCACGATAATTTTTTTTTGAAAGGATAAAACCATACAAAGCGGGAACCAACACCCAACCCGAGGTCTCACTCTCACAATATGAAGTCATACTTGCATTAAATATATCGCTTTCAGGCTTACAACACAAGGTTCCAAAACAAAAAACATGAACAACACTACATGATCCAAAAAGAAACAAAGAGAAGACTACAGATCTTTCGCCCTATCCTACTTCTCCAGATCAGCCTGCGTGATCTTTTGCACCTGAAAAACGTTTTCAAATCCCACATCGTATGCCAAAGTTCAACTGAAACTAGACAAGTATGTAATAAAAGCTAAACATGCTAGCAGAATAATATGAAAGTTACGACTCTCCCGAGCCTCGAAAATGGATTTTCATGATCAAAACGAAATGCAAAAAGAGAGATGCAAATGTCGACTCGCACGAGCCTCGAAACAACTTAAGAAAAGAAACATATGTAATCCATCTAATACACATTCTCGGGCTTTCATCGAATGACCGCAGCCTCAACTAATGCAGCGTCAACCAGAGTTAACATTCACCCAACCATAAACAAATATCATGCTTCATATGCAACCCATGCAACACACGCAACACATGCAACCCGTGCAATACACGCAACACATGCAACTTCATCTTCAGGACCACTTTTTCATCCTTCATTATGAATGTTCAGGACCACTTTTTCGTCCCTCAATATGCATCTTCAGGACCACTTTTTCATCCCTCATATGTATGTTTAAAACCAGAATTTTAATGCACAAAACCGTGTATGAACACCACGTTTCACAAAACAATGTCATCCATTAACACTGGAGTCCAACAAACAAAGAAAACGAAACTCAACCCTAAGGTTTAGCTCCAAACCTCCGAGAATAAATTCAATTTTTCACAAACGTTTGCATAAAACCCTGCCCTTTTCCCAAAACACGTCTATTTAAAATCCATGGACCCCAAACACGTCCAACTTAACAGAAAAGATAGAAAAAAACCCCACACAAGAGTTCAGTCGGTTGAAAAGCTATTGGAATTTCACGAATTTTCTAGTGTCTCATGTCAGTCGACTGAACTACCCACTTTAGTTGACTGAACTCACACATTGTCCATTCAGTCGACTGAACTCCCCACTTCAGTTGACTGAACTTTGGAAAAATCCTAGCGCGACGGAAAAACTTTCACATTTTCATGATTAAACCCAAATCATACTAACCAAACTCCCTTTTTTTTTAAAACCTACGAACATACACGAGTCCCTAACTTCGAAAGAAACCAGAAACACCTTTTCAAAACCTTTTCGTCTAACAAAAAACAATCAAACACGATTTAAGAACATAAACCAACTTTTATAAACATAAAATGACTTTTCATGCATTTTTAAACGGTAAAAGGTCATACAATTCCACGTAGCACCCCTTTAAGACATGAGAGTCTAGGATCTTACCTCGTTGAGTTAAAAACTCGACGCCTCGAACTTCATAAAAAACAAAATTCATCGAAACAAAATTTCGTCCAGATGAACGCGAAACCCTCGGCACAAATAATAAGGATCCGCTATCTAATCGCTAAAATTCGAGCCTGAACCCAAAGAAAATTTAGAGAGAAGGTGGAGCTTTTGGTTTGAAAAGGAAACTAGTTTAAAAAATCTATAAATATCTAGCTAAGGGCTGATATTTATAGGATCCACCGAAAATATCTTTTTTTTTAACCACAACGCCCAACGGTACCTACATCCAACCCAACATGCATTTCTAAGACCAATTATGTATAAAATACATATAAATATGCTATTCTAACAAAATTAAAACCGCAATCAACATGCCGAAAAACATCGCAATAATTAAAACGGGTCAGGTCTGACAATTCTACCCTCCTTAAAGGAATTTCAATATCGAAATATGCTACAATGCCAAAAAAAACAACCCCTTCAATCGCAATCGACACCGGCACAATAGGTAGTCAGCCAAACTATCCCTAAGATATGGTCAAATGTGGTAAGGATGAAACCAAACTCTAAACTGCAGCTAACTACCTCAAAGACACATGATTGATAAACTCGTCCCAACCTCATATTCTCACCGACCGAGGTATCCACACACAACGCACTACCCATGGAGTCCATCTCCCACTCTAAAGCAGATGAAATGAAGAAACACGATGCTCCCGTGTCGATAAGAACACTGGCTCAAGATCTGCACACTAAGAAAGTACCTCTGTTCACTAGAGCAGCTACATCATCAGACATGATCGGTGCCTTTGAAGAACTAGGATCTGTAAGGGCATACACTCGACCCTGTATCATTCGAGTTTGTCCACCATAACCCTGAACTGTCGGCAACCGTATTGATTGGACTGAAGTACCTCCATCTATAACCCTAGAAGTCTGAACTGCTGGGTGCTGCTGCCGATAAACTTGTTGATCCTACGTAGGCAGAACAACTGGTGAACTTGTCGTGCTCAGTATACTGTCTCCTTGAGGACAGTTCCTATAAATATGCCCTGGTTGACCACACCCAAAACAAACTGGCTGCTTCCTCCCCTGCGACTGAATTGGTGTTGGACCCTAGGACTGGTTCAGTTATAGGTAATCCGCCACATGATGCTCAGGCTGCCTACACTGATAACAAACCAACTCCCTTTGCTATGGCCTCCTAGACGAAGCCACTAATGGTGCTAGTACCGAAAACTCCTGTCGTGATCCAGATGGATGAGAACTAGGCCCAAAGGACCTCTACCACTTGTTGGAGCGCTCACCTGACTGTGCCTCTGCTCCACTCTGCTGTGCCCTGACCTCCCTACAACCCCGAGTCTCACTCAAAGTGTTTTCGATCACTGCTGTCAACTCTACCAACTCTGTAAAAACACACAGCCCCAGTCCTGCCACTCGCTCCCTGATCGCCGACCTCAAACCCTTCTCAAACCTCCTCGAACGTAGCTCATCTGTAGTCACCAATTATGGTGCAAAATGAGACAGACTAGTAAATCTAGCTTCATACTGCACAATACTCATCACTCCCTGTGTGAGAGCATATAACTCCTCTCTGTATAGGTCCCTAGAGAAAGAAGAAAAGTATTTTTCCAGAAACACCCTTGTAAAAGCTGCCCACGTGCCCTTCACGGTGTTCTTGGCATATTTTCACCACTCATGGGCGTCACCTCTTAGCTGGAAAGTGGAAAAAAAAATTCTCAGATCCTCCTCAACTATCTGTAGTGTATCCAAAATCTGGGTCACAAGCTCCAACCACTCTGTAGCTACCGTGGGATCAGGATACCCAGCGAAGGTAGGAAGGTTAAGATGCCGAAACTCTCGCATCACAACCATCGTCCTCAGCTTAAGCTCTCTCTCTCTCTCTCTCTCTCCCTAGTAGTCTCAGCTAGCTGATGGATGGAGCTTACTATCTCACGCAGCAACTTTATCGCGTCCATCGATCCTTAGAGAGCATTTGCATCCCAGCATCAGGGGCTGGTATATCTTCTTGGCCTAAACCACGGCTACGGCCTCGACCACGGTCTCGTTCACTCCGCGCAGACATCACGTCTATATGAAAGGAACACAGAACATAAGAAGCAACACGTCGTATTAACATAAACATTAACCACATAATCATGCTAACACTTAGCCATATACAATCATGCAAACACATCTCACATACCGAGGAGAACCAACAAGAGTGACGCCTTAATTTGGATAATCTACTTAGATTCCTTGCTAGAAAACACGTTGGCCAAACGCATTTTTAAATCAGCTTCCAAGTTTGTTAATCCAAACTCCCGAAGGTAAGACTAATCAATCCTAAGGTTCAACCTCCATGCTCATATATACATCAAATTCTCATGCTCAACAAACCATCATGCTTATGTTATCAAAATATCTAAACACATACAATCAAGCACATGCAATCAACCTCACAAGGTGATGCACCATCTTTCCACGGCTCTTAGGTATTTGAATCTAGAGTTCTGATATCAAATTGTCACGTCCCAAACTCTGCGTCACACAAAACACCCATGAACAACTGTTTTGGAATACCATGATCCACCAAAATCAACCGCACAAATGGGTCAACAATACAAAACTTAAAAGAAAGCTAAGATATTTGTAAAAAATACACTGTCGAGAGTTTATTTAAAAAAAAAGCCCACCAGACCATAAAACTAAAATCTTCCCTCAAGGCACGGTCATTTTTTTTTTGAAAGGATAAAGCCATACAAAGAGGGAACCAACACCCAACCTGAGGTCTCACTCTCACGATCATTTTTTTTCTTCTGAAGTTCAGTCGACTGAAGTGGAGAGTTCAGTCGACTGAATGGACAGTGTGTGAGTTTGGTTGACTAAAGTGGGTAGTTCAGTCGACTAACCTGAGACACTAGAAAATTCGTGAAATTTCAACAGCTTTTCAGTCGACTGAATGGGTTATTTCAGTCGACTGAACTCCTGTGTGGAGTGTTTTTCTATCTTTTCTATTAAGTTGGACGTGTTTGGGGTCTGTGGTTTTCAAAAAGACGTGTTTTGGGAAAAGGGCAAGGTTTTGTGCAAACATTTGTGAAAAACTGAATTTATTCTCAGAGGTTTGGAGCTAAACCTTGGGGTTAAGTTTTGTTTTCTTTGTTTGTTATTCTCTAGTGTTGGTGGATAACGTTGTTTTGTGAAACGTGGTGTTCATACACGGTTTTGTGCATTAAAATTCTGGTTTTAAACATGCATATGAGGGACGAAAAAGTGGTCTTGAAGATGCATATTGAGGAACAAAAAAGTGGTCCTGAACATTCGTAATGAGGGACGAAAAAGTGGTCCTGAAGATGAAGTTGAATGTGTTGCGTGTGTTGCACGGGTTACATGTGTTGCGCGGGTTACATGTGTTGCGTGTGTTGTACAGGTTGCATGAGAAGCATGATATTTGTTCATGGTTGGGTGAATGTTAACTTTGGTTGACGCTGCATTAGTTAGGATTGTGGTCCTTCGATGAAAGCCCGAGAAAGTGTATTAGATAGATTGCATGTGTTTCTTTACTTAAGTTGTTTCGAGGCTCGTGTGAGTCGACATTTGCATCTCTCTTTTTTCATTTTATTTTGATCATGAAAATCTATTCTCGAGGCTCGGAAGAGTCGTAACTTTCATATTATTCTACTAGTATGTTTAGCTTTTATTACATGTTTGTCTAGTTTCTACTAAGTTTTGGCTCACGGTGTGGGATTTGAAAATATTTTTCAGGTGCATATGATCACGCAGGCTGATCTGGAGGAGCCGAATAAGGTGAAACATCTATAGTCTTCTTTTTGTTTCTTTTTGGATCATGTAGTGTTGTTTATGTTTTTGGTTTTGGAACCTTGTGTTGTAAGCCTGAGGGCGATATATGTAATGCATGATGTTTTCAAACTTATTGATTTTGTTCTAAAAGTAGAAACAAAAAATCAAAAAAGAAAAAAAGAAAATAACTCCAAACAACTTTAAGTGTGGATCTGTACGAGTGTGGATCAGTAGTCCGAACACCTTAAAATATTAACAAAAAAAAAGATAAAAATCTTATTTTAACCGTGAAATAAAGCCTCAGTGATACAATAAAAATTGGATTTAAGGAAGGTTAGTTCTGTATTGGGATTGAGATTGCAACTTTCATGAGTAGAGGTTGTGATTATGGATATATTAAGGGACGGATGGGGAGGAGGGCAAGCGGCCTTTGCAAAATTTTGGATAATTTCAATTTTAAACGAGACGTTTAAAAAAAAAGATTTAATGGTCACTTGTTTAATGGTCCCTCTAAATTTATTTTACTCTTAAAGTTTGAATTTCTGAACACATTTTTTGGAAAATTTTGGATAATTTCAATTTTAAATGAGACTTTTTTTAAAAAAATATTCAATGGTCACTTATTTAATGGTCCCTCTAAATTTATTTTAGTCTTAAAGTTTGAATTTTTGGACACATTTTTTAGTAAATTTTTCTAAGTACTTGTATTCTCTGTGTAAAATATTGTGACAAATATTTTAGAGAGATTATATTAGTTGTTGTTTTCATGCTGTTATAATATTTATAAAAAAAATTATTTTAATCATTTAATTTATGCTACCGAATCGGCCTATAGTCGATGAATTGACCAGGAGGTTGGATCAAATCGGTATAGCAATACCGTGATCGATTCCTTCTAAAAATGGTTGTTTCTTAGTCCAAAAGGAGCAGCTTTGGGATGACTGATACAAAATTAACGAAGTATGAAACCCATCATCTAATCGGTGTAACGTTATTATTGACTTTAGGATAGTTTTATTATTTTTTTGGGGGGTAAAGAACGAATAGATAACTTTTAAGTTAATTAATGATTTATTTTTATTACAATTGAATTTGAGCTTGAATTAATCAAATTATAATAATTCGAGCTTAATCTTGCCAGATCCACGCACCTCCCAAAGTTATGGTTAACACCGTCCCAACATATATTTGGTACTTTGACATAATCTTAAGGACATCAATTTTTATTTCATGAAGAGACAAGTTAATGGAGTGACACAATATTTAGAAAAATGTGTGGTTTGAGGTCAGGTATATATACTTGGGAACATGTTATCTTCGGCCTTGTTTGGTTGCGGTAGTGTGAATGTGAGATTGGTTTATATATCCTTATTTAGTTGGCCAACTATTTGCGACTAACTGTTTAGAATATATCCTTATTTAGTTGGCCAACTATTTGCGACTAACTGTTTAGTCGGCATAAGTCCAGTTTTAAGTTGCTATAATATTTTGGCGACTTAATTTTTAGTCGCCACGTTGGTCGATAATACCTTGACGCTAAAGGTTTTTGGCATTTAAATTTCATTTAGTTGCCGTAAATTTTGTTTCTGTGACCACAAGTTTGGTCGGCAATGTAACATGCGATGACCAATACCAGTTGTCGCTGAATGTAATTTAGTCACTGTTGTACCTCAATTCCGTGACAAATTAATTTAGTTGCTAAATCTAATTTAGTCGCTGTTGTTACCACGATTTTGTGACAAAATTAATTTAGTTGTTGAATTTAGTTTAGTCACTGTTGTACGTTGATTCCACGAGCAAAGTTTTTGATCGCTGAATGCAATATTGTAGTCAAATGTTTTACGATCAAAATTTGTAGTTATAAAAAACAACCGATCCTAAATAATTTGGCAACTAATTAATGTAGTTGCCAAAAATTCATTTTTTCGCTTATTTGTCGGTAAAAGTATCCCTTGTAACCTTTTATATTATATAAATTTTGTATAAAATAATATTTAATATTCATACATGCAAATCACAAATATTTATACCAAACACAAATATTCATTAAAAATAATACTCCATACATACATAAATCTAACAACCCTTCTACATATCCATATAAAATTTCAATGAAAAATAAAACATTCATCTAAAGTTTCAAAATAAGATCAAATCTCTCAAGCATCATCCGAAGTTTTAAAATGACATTCAAATGAAAATTTGATAATTAAGTTCCTTCAAAGAACATAGTAGAACCGTAATCGAACTGTATCCAAAAGTACCATCGCATATCTGCAAGAGAAAAAAAAATCATGGTTATTTATTATGAACATGGATAAATATCTAATACCATGATACAAAGAACATGCTTAGATGGAGATACAACTGCAAAAATAGAAAAACAAGTAGTAAATTACTTAGCTAAATCAGGAACTTATGGAATGAGACAAAAACCAGCAAGTACTAACACACTTGAAATACATTACATAATAAATACATAATAAAGTAAGATGAGAGTACCTATATCACTCGTCTGTGTAATAAAAATCGAAAGAGAAGGTGCATTAGGTCCGATTAAAGGAGATGGTGCAACTACAAAAACAACATATCAAATAACAATTCAATTATCCAAATAAGAAAGTTATGAAATGAGACAAATAGCAACAAGTACTAGCACACTTGAAATGGACCTAAATGTTTTGGTTAGATTTTAATAGAAAATATTCAATGTATTTAAAATGTTTTAATTGCTTATTTTATAGTTTTAGAGTTATTTCACAGATGGTTATTTCACAGGTGGTTGTTTTTCTATAACTCAAAATATTTTAAGTGTTAGAAAAATAAAAAAATTGGGCATAATTTTCTCTGTTTTTCGAACTATCTCAAATTTTTTGAAGAACCTATTAACCATTAATAAAACAATATACCCCGGCATAGTCTTGATTTCAACTCACAATACCAACCACAAACTACTTAATAACTATTCGTCTCAGTTTCATAACAATTACACTACTCCCACAAAGAATTAAACTATATAGATTTAAACCATGAATGAATTTCATTTGATATACATAATAAATACATTACGCAATAAATACATAATAACGTAAGATGATAGTACCTATATCACTCATCTATGTAATAGGAACAGAAAGAGACGGTGCATTAGGTTCGATTGAAGGAGATGGTGCAACTACAAAAAAAACAAACTAAATAACAATTCAATCATCTAAATGAGAAAGTTATGGAATGAGACAAATAACAACAAGTACTAGCATACTTGAACTGGATGCAAGATGAGATTAAAGCAAGTAAAGTTGAGATTACCTATACACTCGTCCGTGTAATGGGAGCAGAAAGAGATGGTGCATTTGGGATAGAAAGCTGCTCAGATTAGTGTTGTTGGTGCGACGCTTTTGGGGCATTTTTAGCCCGCACAATATCTCGCCTAGCAAACTTCTTTCCTGGAGCCATCTGACATAAATACAAGTAATATATTACTTACACATGTAATACACGAAAATAGTAGAATATAAATCATTGGTTGATATTATACTTAACATTTATTACCTTATTTGTTTGAAGAGATTGTTCATCATTAGTGGAAGAACTTATTCCTTCCCCACCATCAGGTGGTTGATACTCATCATCGTCATCGTCATCAGAACAACCTATATTGGACCTTCCTTCAATAAGTTCATCCTTCATCTATTGCTTTCAACTTCAGCATCCCCAATGAAAGCTCAAGGTTTGATTTTAGATTTGATTTTGTGATTGTTGAATCGTCTGATTTGGGGATTTAGGGTTTCCTTATTAGATTCACTGATTGGGTTTTATTCAATCGACTAATTTGAGATTTTCTTATTGAGTCAATTGATTTGGATATTGAGATAATATATTGCATAACCAGTAAACACATTGAGCCCTCTATAGTACTCTCTCTATTTTCTTGCAATTCTTTCATCTTTGCATCAATTCTCTAAGCAACGTTAAGAACCTAGAGCAGCGACATGAACCACTACTAGAACAAGAAGTAATGTAACAGATTGATTGGGCACGTTCAGCTATGCAAGTTGATTGCCAAAAGTTAAGCTTTTAAGTAAGAGATGGAGCAACGACAAACTTCGAGCAGACCTGGAGGTAGACACACCCACACGATCTTCATTGACAACCTGACCAGTGACATGTACAACGACTAGCTCAGAGGTATCTTTGATAGATGTGGAAAAGTAATGGATGCTTTTATTCTGAAAAAGCGAAGACAAAGTAGACAAACAAGGTTCGATTTTGTAAGGTTCTCTGAGATGAAGGAAGCTCTTGAGGCCATTAGAAGGTTCAATGGGATGTGGTTTATGGGACATCGGCTGGTTGTTAAAATTGCAAAATACGATCCTAAGAAGAAGATTTAGATAGACTACAAGGTTAAATCTTTAAAGCAACATCGTAAGACAACCACCATAGTAAAGAAAGCACCTTACGATGGCAGATTTTATGCTCAGGTCATCCAAGATGGTGTACCACATGACAACACACAGAGGGACAAAATTTTGGCAAAAATTAGAGTAGATAGAACTGAAGGAGAATTGTTAAAGAGACGTAAGGTCGGGGTGGCAAAGGACTGGAGTCTGGTACAGGGCATTGAAGACGTCATGAGGATGGAGGGGGTGTTTGACATTGTGATCAAGCCACTTGGTGGACCAAAGGTCTTAATACAATTCCCCTCTATTGAAGATAAAACATACTACTACAGGGAACGCAAACTTGGTTGGAAACTTGGTTCGAGGTGATGTATGAATGGAGTTATCGAGAGTTCAACAATTGGAGAAATACATGGTTAGCCATAGAGGGAGTTCCTCATAATGCTTAGACTGCAACAACCTTCACCAAAATGGCAGAGAACTTTGGTACAGTGTTAGCAGTGGACCCAATCTCAAGCTCTAAAAAAGATCTCACTCAAGGACGAGTGTTCATTGCGACTGAGAATTTGGCACCCATTAATCAGGTATGCAACATTAGTGTGGGTGATTTCATATATAGGATCAGGGTGGTTGAGATGAGGGGGTAAGGAATTGTCATGGGGCGAAGGGAAGTAGGGTCGAAAACCAGAGTGCGAAACACTACCAGCCATTCATACAGGGATCAGGAACATAGCCACCAATCGAAGAGTGGAGAGAAAGCCTCTATAGCCATGTTCGGTGAGTCAGTGCCGGATAAAATATGGCCGGAACCTCAAGCCGATGATTGTGACCTCCTATCCTTTGTTAAAGAGATTATACAGACAAAAGGAAAGAGAGGACAGCAAAAAGGTAGGGATAGTGACTTAACTGGGAGTAGTAGCATGAGTAAGGAAATAATAGGGAGTAGGAGCCTTTTTCAGCAACAGTGTCAGTGGTCAGAACAAAAAGATGAGGAAAAAAGAAGAAAAGATGTCTAGGAGCCAAAAAGCTAGTAGCTTAAGGTCAATTACAAATGGAGCCATCAAATGGGAAAATGAGCTTGACAGAAGCCCAACTCAGGCAGCTACACCTGCTTTGCCTCCAGACTTGACAGACTCTAATTAATTTAAGTCTATAACTTTAGCTATACCAGTAGGACTTAGTGATCTTGGGGCAAAGTCAACAAGCACACCAACGTATCTCTCCAAAGAAGGTGAAGGGGAAGCAACTAATCAAGATATTAGCACAGTTTTCATGGTTTATGAGGGCATCGAGATGTCATCTAGTAGTCTTGAGAATATTAGAGAAGAGGAGAACAACCAGGAGACTCAAGCCAAGAAAAAGAGTGGAAGAAAGCCCAAAGCCCCAGTTCGGAAGAAGCAAAAATCCTTAATAGGGAAAGGCTCAATTCTCAGAAGCAAAAGGAGGATTACAGCTACTCTGAGAACAGTAGATTCAGGTCAATCACAACTCAAAGGAACTCAGGGGTTTATTTCATCTTCATGCATCAGAAACCGAAACAAATTAATTCTAGAGGAGGCTGAAATGACTGTGGAAGTGGGGAAGCTCTTAGGGATAAGGAGGAGAACAAGATAGTATTGATTGGCTGGTTAATATAGAGAAAACTAAAAAGAGGACACAGGAGAAGGGTGAGGCAAATGTGAAAGGGTAGTTCCCTTTGTAAGGGTATTAGTACAGGGGTTCTTATTTTTCCTATGGATTACAACTTCTTGACATGGAATGTAAGGGGCCTGGGATCCTATTTAAAGAAGAGGATGGTTAAAAAAAAAACCAAAACTCTATCAACTCAATTACTATTTTTACAGGAGACTAAGATGAAAGCCATCTCCTCCTTCGATATCAAGAGTATCTAGGGAGGAAGTGCCAGAGTCAAATGGGTGGTCTCAGATGCTGAGAAAGTTTCAAGGGGACTGGTGTGCATATAGGAGGAGGATTGCTTCAGACTCCAACACTCCATTGTAGCTAAGCACTACATTATTTTAGTAGGGATTTGGGGTGACAGCTTCCAATGTGTTTTTGGGAATGTTTATGCACCAAACAATGTGTATCAGAGATAGGTCTTCTGGGGGGAGTTAGCAAAGTTGGCAAAGGCCGTGGTGCCTTGGGGGAGATTTTAATGAAGTTTTGAGGAGTGAAGAAAAAAGAGGCTATGTGGGTTTTTCCGAAGGTATGAAGGACTTCTAGTGTTTTGCTACTGACATAAGCCTCCTTGATCTACCCCTGCAGGGTAGAAGATTTATGTGGTCAAATCTCCAAGAGACCCAAAAGTTGAGTAGGCTAGATAGATTTTTAGTCTCTAATGAATGGGTAAATCTTCATGGTTGGAGTCAATGTGCACACCCAAGGGCTTTGTCTGACCACACCCCTGTGTCTTTATCTAGTGGTGCAAAGGACTGGGATCCTAAACCTTTCAGGATGTACAATGTGTGGTTTAACCACCACAGCTTCAATAGTACAGTCAAAAGTCTTTGGGCTAAGCTTGTCTTTCTGGGTTGGGGTGGTTATGTTCTTCTAAAGAAATTACAACACATTAAGCAGGGGCTAAAGAAATGGAAGTCTGAGGTGTTAGGACACACCTCTAACAGGATTGATTCAATATTGGCTGAGATTGAAGGGCTAGAAAAGGCAGCTGAATCAAGAGATTTAATAGAAGGTGAAACCACTAGGCTGGAAGTTCTACGAAGAAGATTGTGGGAGCATATATATAATTAGCTAGATTTGCGGTTCTCGTAATGTCATTTTAAAATTTTTTTATAATTAATATTGTTAGATATTTTTTTTAAAAATAAAAAATTATATTTTTTAAAAATTTAAATAAAACTTATTAAGAGGTGGATAATATAGAGAGTGTAAAATTATATATACTTAATAGTAAATATACATAACAATAGTATAAGATAAGATGTTTTTATTTTCTATTACTATTTTTAAGTATTTTTTTATTGTTATATAACTAATCTCATAAATTTTTTAAGTTTTAAAATTAAAATCTAAACAATTATGAAGATAATTTTTGAAACAAAAGATTTATTGATTTTGAGAAATGAAAATAAAAAATAAAAATAATAATAATATAGATAATTAGGAAACAAAACGACGTAGTTTTTAATAATAATATAGACAATTTTTGCAAGTTTTGCCAAATAATATTTTGGTACCAAACTTCTCGCCAAATAAAAATTTAGCTCAAAAAATTATATTTTTACCGACCAAATTACATTTAGTCGCCGAAACCTCTAGACTTTCACTGACGAAACTGTGGTTGGTCACAAAAATATACTTTTTCTGACTAAATTCAATGTGGTCGCGAAAAACTATATACTTTTACCGACCAACAGGTGTTTGGTAGGGAAAAACGCTAGACATTCGCCGACCAAACTGGGTTTGGTCGCGGAAAACGATAGTTTCGCCGACCCATTTGTATTTAGTCACGAAAATGCTACACCTTTGCCGACCAAACTACATTTGGTCACGAAAAATCTATACCTTTGCCGACCAAACTGCATTTGGTCGGCAAAAAGGTTAGCAAAAGTGTATTTCTTGTAGTGAGTAATATCCCTTCTATTTTTTTTCTTTTATTTACAAAATCTTTTAATGTTAGTTTAACTTTTTCTTTTATAATATCTCTTTTATTTTTTTTCTTTTAATTCACAAAATTTTTTAATGTTAGTTTAATTTTTTTTTAATAATATCTCTTATATTTTTCTTTTCTTTTTTGTTCACAAAATCTTTTCATAGTAGTTTAATTTTTTTTAATAGTAATCATTTTGTTTTTCTTTTCTTTTATTTTGTTTAACTTTAAAATCCCCAAAATCTTTTGTTTAATTTCTTTTCATTGGTATCTCTTTTATTTTATTTTGTTTTTAGTTAATAACTAACTTGATAATTACCATATAGAAAGCATGCTTTGATTATTTTTATTTAAAATTATGTTAGTGTAATTTTAGGTTATTTGATAAAATGCATATTTAGTATGATTAGTTTTTAATTATGTTTTAATTTAAGTTATTTTAATTACTTGATGATATTGTTAGCAAATTCATGTTTGTTTTTGTTAGTATAATTTGAATTTAGGATATTTTTGTTCTTCTATTTGAATCATGCCATGTAAGTTTACTCCACGTATCATTTAATTAGAAATTGTATGCCGTAAAACTTAGAATTTTCTTTTCTTATTTCTTTGTTTTGACGTTCTTTATACATATACTATGTATTTTTCTCATTTGATTTTGGATGCTCTTTTTTCACATCTATTTTCTATTTTTGCATGCATTTAAGAAATCTAATTAAGAACCAATGATGATTAATAGAAACCAACTTCACAGTTGGACGATCGAGGTGCCTAACACATTTTCTAATTCGTACCTTAGCCCCCGAATCTTTTTTTCTCTAGTTAATATTTTAAAGATCAGTGACCCATTTTTATTTTTCTTAATTTTTCTCAAAAATCAAGTGGCGACTTCATTTTCAACAAAAAAGGAATTTTTAAGTTTTAGCTTTCAATGTATTAAAATATTTTCTAAATATTTCTTAAAAACCCTTATTTTTGAACTCAATAAACCCCAAAATTCGGTGCCACGGTATTTTCTAGCGGCTCTACTAGGGACTGGTTTACAAAATCAAATAAGAGGGTTAGACTTGAAAACACCATTAGTTCTTAATAAGAATTTTTCATTTACATTCTCGCACGCATCTGCATTGTTCTCAACCCCCTGCCTAGTCGACCTGATACCCTGGTCAGTTTACTGTCTCGGAACTATGTTGGAAAGACGGAAAGCCTTACTGGTTGCACGCTTTCATAGGTGCAGTAAAAGAGTTCATGCATACCGCTTGACCATGTCTTGCATCACACCAGGCATGAGAGGTGTATATTCGGCTCTAATTAGAAGGTACCCTGATTATTAACCAAAATCGGCCATTTTTGCATATATTAGCTTAGAACGCTCCATTAGGTGCTGCTAACCCAGTAGGATTTTTTGTTTTGTTAATTGTATGTTTTGTTTACGTTTGTTAGGTTTGTTTATTCAGATTAGGCCAGTTCCCTTCTTTCAGGTTTGGCCTGAATTTTTTGTTATCCTTTGTTGTTTGGTTTTTCCTTCAGGTTCTTACTCGAGATTAGATCTTCGCCTTGTTTGGCTCATATGTCTTTGGTTTTTCTTCTCGGGATCATGCCCGTGTTTTGGTTCAAAGCCTTTAGGATAGCTTTTCTCTCTCCTTCGGGTTCTTCTCTAGGACTGTCGATCTTGTACCCCTAGTTTCGTTTATGCTTACTTTCTTTGAACTCCTGTCTAGGATCTTATCTTATAAACCTGTTTGAGCTAGATCTTTGTTGCCTACCAGAGTGCTGTCCATTTTTCTTTAGAATCTTAGGTTAAACCGATCTCTTTCGCTTAGAGTTATTTTTCTTGCCGAAGTATTACCCATTTTTCCTTTAGATTCTTCGGATACACCTTCATTTTGGAGTTTTGTTTGTCCCTTCCTTGGTTTTCATCATAGTTCTTGGGTTTTCAGTTGTTATGCTGTAGGTATGAGCCCAATAGGGGCATTGCTTCAATTTCGGTGATTGTATCCGCTCATGGTCAACTGTCTTTGGCATTTTGAGTGTCAACTATTTGTAATTGAGATCTTTTTCAAGACGCGTCTGATACTTGTGATTTTGCTTTTGGGATCCAAGTTTTGCTTCGGGTTTAGATCGTTGAGTCAGAAAGGTCACAATCAGCATGTGTTTGGGCTAGATTAGCAACCGGGAGACTTTATAGAATTTCATAATCGATAGCTAAATAGTCTACGATGGCCAAGAATGAGGCGAGTCTAACAGCCCTAATGAGGGCAATTAGTAACATACAGAGGGCCGTTAAGCAGTAGGACTCAGGCTTAGGTACAATGCCAAGCACAGATTTGGGCAATTTAGGCCTGTCTATCGAGGATAAATGAACCACAAGACAATACAAATGGCAATGGACAAGAATTTTGGGATGATAATCAAGGTAATGATGGGCCACAAATTGTTCTCCAACCTCGGGTCCCTCGACAGGTCCTAGTAGAAGAAGAAAATACCGCTCAGTCTAGAGAGTTCGCGCTGGCGGAGAAGATTGACCGCATGAAAAAAGTCCTTACGAAGGCAAAAGGGGTTGAAGAATACATGTTAGACGTGGAGGGACTATGTTTGTTCCCAAATGTTAAGTTGCTGGAGAAGTTTAAAATGCCTGAAATGAAAAAGTTTGATGAAACCAGTGATCCTCGAATTCACTTGAGAATGTACGTCGGTACCCTCTCACCCATGGGGATCGATAACCAGTTGAAGGCTCAGCTATTCCACCAATCTTTGTCAGTGGCAGCCCAGAAGTAGTTCATTTCTCTTAATGTTGCTAAGACTAAAACATAGGGGGACATTGCCACTGCCTTTGTCAGTTAATATAGGTATAACGTCTAGCTAGATGTAACAACTTGGGAACTTGAAACTACCTGACAGGAAAGCCATGAGTCATTTGTGGTTTTTTTGACCCGATGGCTAGGAAAGGCGACCAAGATGACAAATCAGCCGACAGAAAAGGAGCAGGTAAGGATTATGGTAAAGAATTTACAATCTCCTCAGAAGCGCTATCTAATCACACAATTACTCTCCACTTTCGAGCAACTGTTCGATGTTGGGGTTCAAATTAAAGATGCAATCCAATTCGAGGACATCAAGAAGTCTGAGCCCAATTAGAAATCGAAGAGGTCCTTCCCGATAAATAACCAGAACCAGTCCACCCCTACCACCAACTTCATTTCCCATTCCAATGAAATTAACTTGTTGAACCCCTAATCCGGACAACTGAATCCCTTATCCTCCACTTAGCACTCTAGCAATGCCAAACAGTCTCAAAAGTTGAGGAGAGTTTTTACTCCTCTCAACATACCGTTGTTCACAGTCCTGAATCAACTTCGAGATATAATGCTTACCTATATTATGCTTTTCACCAAGGTCATAGGCATTTGACCGATAAATGCATAAGGTTATGTCATGAGATCCAAGATCTTGTTGACAACAAGGTTATCCTACCACCATCTACTGCTTAGAAACCAAACATTACAACTAATCTACTGAAAAAGAAAAGGAGAAAGAGCAAGAAAAAGAAGATGACGCTACACTAAAGTAGCTGAAAAAGACTCAGGCTAACGTCAGCATCTGAGGTTTGCTGATAGCTTCACACCGACACCAGCAAGCAGTGTTGAAAGTTCTGAATATGGCTAATGTATCGATAGATACAACTCTCGAACAGTTGATTGGGTTGATACTGCCAGCTGTCGAGTCTAAGGTAATTTCTTTTTCTGATAAAGATTTACCATTAGAAGGGATAAGTCACAATAAGCCGTTGCACATCATCGTTAAGTGTCTGGAGAAGTGGGTTCTAGTAACGCTTATCGATAATGGTTCAGCATTGAATGTTTGCCCACTCAGAACTGCAGTCTGCCTAGGAATAAAGCCGGATCATTTTAGGCCCACTAATTAAGGAGTTCGGGATTATGATAATACAAGGAGGGATGTACTTGGACCAGTATCATTCGCTGTGTCGGTCGGGCCTTTGAAAATCTCAGTGGAGTTCCATGTGCCGGATGTCCCGACATCTTTCAATCTATTGTTAGGGCGACCTTGGCTCCACGATCCCGAGGTGCAAGCTGTTCTCTCTACTCTTCACCAGAAGCTGAAATTGATTAAGAATGGGGTGGTATTAACCATCCATGGAAAAGATGGTATTCAACCTCCAAGAGAAGATGGCTCGACTCTCTTGGAAGTTCAGCATGGAGAAGGGGATATATCACTGAATGGGTTCCAGTTCGATAAGACTCAGGCTGTTTAAATGCTATTAAAGAGGAAGAGAGCTACTTTATTCACTATTATAATGATGAGACGTATGTCTTATTTTTTTGGATTGGGGTTAGGTCGCAAGCAACAAGGAATTTTAGAGCCCATTCAAGTGTTGCCAACCTCGCAACGTTTTGGCCTCAGATACAAGCCAACGGACAAGGATTTGGAAAGGTTAAACACAAGACAAAAAGGAAAGAAGGTCAAGTATTCGTGAACGTTGAACGGTTACTTCGTCAAGAAAGGTGATGATTTTTCATACTGTGGTTTTTCGGAGCCATGATTCGATGAGGAAACTACTCAACGGTTGCAAGGGTTGAAAATTTTCTTCAACCACAAGTTATCGGATACAGAAGAAGAAGAGGTAAAAGAGAAAGAAGAGAAGATTCAAGAAGAGGATTGGGCGGATAAATAAGACTGCATGTCACGCCCCAAAATCAGGGGTCACGTGAAAATCTATCAAATATTCATTTTATATGAAAATGTAGGTTTTCATACATTAAAGCCACCTGTTGAAACCAAAGGAATACCCAACAAAGTGTATCTCTCATACATAAAAGATAACAGTTCAACATGCATACAATATATATTGCCTTGTGGCGTACAAAACCTGTCTTTAGGAACAGGCATACCAAAAAAAAACTATAAAAGTCTTCCGCCACCACGGGCATCATCAAGCTACTTCTCATCCACATCATCACCTGAAAATAGTTTTACAGAAAATTTTCACCTGTGAGCTGAAGCCCAATAGAAACAGATAATAAACTGTAAAACAGGAATATGCAATCATATGGTGGGAGCAAATTCAACCACAAAACCAAAACAGATTTTTCATCCAAAACCCTCGAGTTTTTCCATCAGACCACACAAGTCTCCCAAAACAGTTTCATCAACATAAAACGCTGTTTTCATCCTTAAAATCATGTATTGCTAACATTACAAACAACCAACCACAGTTAAGGAACAACAGTAATCAAAATATTACTCCCTCGCGGAATATACCATCGCGGAATAGAAGAACATGATCCTATGTACCGACCCAATCACAAGGGGATAGAGGTAACAACTATAGATCCATATCCAGTATCTAATCCCCATACATCATGGGACCGATTAGATACATACAAGTTCTATACAGAGCATCACGACGAACCAATCAATTTATGGGTACGACCCCGAGGGAGCTGAGCACCCATTCGCCTCAATTTACGGGGACTAACCTAAAGGACCTGAGTACCTACGCTGCGCACGTTTTTGAACTTACACCGAGGGCAACTCGTGCCAAATATACGTCATCCCGGTACATCTAGATAATTTTCTAAAAACATTTCTCAAACTGGTACAATATACAAGTACATAGATCCATCCATCATCAGGAGATCCAAAACAAAACATTTTCAAAATGTTTCCCCCAAAACAGTTAAACAACACGTGTATAAGCAACAGATCCAATCCATGAGACCATGGAGATCAAACCAAAACATGTAGAAACATATTTTCATGCAAACATTTTAGAAAGTGAGACTCAACCCCAAAGGTTAGCTCCAAACCTCCAATAAACACGTTTTTCATCAAAATCCCTTATTTTTCTCAAAAGAAACCAAATCTTTTTCCCCAATGAACCACCGAAAAGCCAAGGCAAATAGCCACCATTTCAGTCGACTGGACTCCTCCCCAGTCGACTGAAAAACTTTCTGGAAAACACCATTTTCGAACAGAAAATATTTCAGTTGACTAACCCCTCGAGTCCAGTAGACTGAACGTCCCAACTCAAGATCCAGTCGACTGAACCTCCCAACTCAAGATCCAGTCGACTGAACTCATGGGTCCAGTCGACTGAACTTGCCTAGAAAACGTTTTTAGCTACAGTTTTGAACTTCAATCCTCAAACCAAGCTTCAAAAATACCCGTTTTGATACCTAAAGGCATACCCGAGCCCAAGGTTATCATAAACCATCATCAGAAACATCTAACACTCAGTTTCATCCAACCGAAATGCCAAAAAATAGTTTTAATCCAAAACTGAATCTAGAACATAAAAACACTTTTCATACGTTGTTAAACAGTGAAACAGTATAAGATTACATATAGTATCCATATACAGCAGTAGAATTTGATATCCTACCTCGTTGGGTCAAAAACTCGACGCCTCGATCTACGTAAAAATTTGAGCTTCGCCGAAATCAAAATCCTTCTGGATGGATGCGTAGACTACGATGTCGATAGCAAGGATCCGTTGTTGGATTGTTGAAAATCGAGCCTCGGGGCCCCGAGAAGTTAGAGAGAAGGCAGAGAGAGTATGGAGGAAACTTAGGAGTTAAGTTTTGGAAAATATCTTTTGAAAATATCTAACTTCAGATATTTATAGACCTCCAAAATATCTTTTTTTTTTAATTTTTACAATTCGCACAGAAACTCCCTACAACTCCGGGAAGCAACCCCGCATGCTCAGATTAATCAAAACAGGCATCGAAACACATATATACATATTAAAGCAAAAACGCTAAACCATGACTAAAAACACGAAATATGCATATAAATCAAAAAGAAACGGTGCAGGGTCTCACACGGCATTAGCATGGGAGTTTTATTCGGTGATAGGATGGCTCAAATGTGCATAACTGATTAGTACTATTTGATGTTGGATTACAACACACCAGCTGACTACACTAGGCTTATCGTGGATGCGGTTGCAAAGAATGTTAAAAACTAGTCCATAGAGTCTTGTAATGCATGTCTCTAGTCTGAGTCATGTGAGTCTGTGTTGGAGAGCACATCAGTCTGTGCATCTTCGCTTGTTGTTGCTTTCGAGCTTGTAATTCCTTCTCTCTTTAATGAAATGAACAAGATTTCTGGTTACTCTATTTTGTTTGACTTATTTCATATACTTTTCAATGATTTTAAATTCGACGGAAATGTCCACAAAAAAATAAAATTTTTAATAAAAAGAGAAGAGAAAATATGCGCTCAACCAATAATTGAAGAAATTTTGTCAATAAATTTGGGTAATAAAACTAATCCAAAAATTGTACAAATTGGTTCTGTTTTATCTTTAGTTGAACAAGAACAATTAATAACTTTATTAAAAGAATTCAAAGCCTTTTTTGCATGATTTTACGAGGATATACCTGGTATTAATCCCGACATTGTCTAACACCATATCTCTTTGTATCCCGATACTAAACCGATCAAACAGAAATTGAGATGAATACGACCAGAATGGACTCTGAAGATCAAAGAAGAGCTCACCAAGCAGATTAATGTTGGATTCCTTATGGTAACCGAATATCCAAAATGGGTGGCCAATATTGTTCCAGTTCTGAAGAAAGATGGACGCATCCTAGTCTATGTAGATTTTTGGGATCTCAACAAAGTCAACCCAAAGGATGATTTTTCACTGCCGCATATTGACGTTTTGGTGGACAGTACAGCAGGACATGCTCTATTGTCATTCATGAACAGTTTTTTCAGGTATAAACAAATCCTAATGGATCCTGAGGACAGAGAAAAGATAACATTCACTAAACCCTGCGGCACTTATTGTTATCGTATGATACTATTCTGTTTGAATAATGCAGGGGCAACCTATCAAAAGGCTACCACTACTCTGCTGCATAACATGATACACAAGAAAGTCGAAGTGTATGTAAATGATATGATAGTGGAGTTCAAGGATCAAGATGGGCATATCATTGCATTACGGAAGTTCTTTGAAAGAATCAAAAAATACAAAATGCAGTTCAACCAACTGAAGTGTGCCTTTGGAGTCACCGCTAGAAAAATACTCGGATTTATGATTACTCAACGAGGCATTGAGGTCGATCCTTTTAACATGCCTCATTCAAAGACCAAATGAGAAGTCAGGAGCTTTCTGGGCAAAATACAGTTCATCAGCCGATCCATAGCAAAACCAACAACTACCTATGAGCCGCTCTTCCTTCTTCTAAAGAAAGGGGTCAAATTTGAATGGAATTAGAAATGCCTAGACGCCTTTGAAGTCGTGCGTCAGTACTCGCAAAACCCACCTATTCTGGCTCCTCTCGAACCTGATAGGCCACTGATTTTTATATGTAATAATATATATAAAAAAAAGGTCCATATGGGTATAAATATACTACATTGCTAAAAAAATACTTAAAATAAGCTTAAAATAGAAACATAGTCACTTTTTTTAGAAAATTGTATTTAATTAATAGATTTATAGTTGGTACATTATACCTAGACTTAAAATCATTATTTTAATATTTAAATACATATACATAAATGACATAAGCTAAAACAAGTTTTTTTTGTAGAAAAATTTAAATTAAGCTTTTTATTTAAAAATTAATCTTCAGAGTTTGTGTTAATTAAACTATGCTATATAGACATATTATTTTAGATCGAATTAGATTTTTAAAATTTTTGTTTTGGTAACTAAAATATATATAAGGTCTTGTTTGGCTCAAAAGAAGAATTTTGATTGGAAAGTGGCTTTTTATTGGGTTTTTCGACTTATTCTCAAGAATTTGATCTTTTGGTTCAATTTGAGATTAATGAATAATTTAGTTTGCCCAACTAGGGGTTTTAGGCTTTACAGATTTCTCTCGAGATCCATGGAAAGGAACAAAACGAAAAACTACTAAAAACGAACATGTAAGAACAAATCGAATTTTTGAATATTATATATAAAAATTAGATAGATAAGTACATAAGCATGTATATTTATATTTTATTTTGTTTATATTATTATTAAATTAACTTCTTTATTTTATTTAATTCAAATTTTTTAGTCGTTACATTTAGTCTCGAAGCACCACGTGTCATTTTTAGGTAGTAATTTCATCTAATCATATAATGAAAAATACTCTGTGTGGAACAATGCTAGTATACCTTTGTTGAGTAAGAGACGAGAATGACCCTTTTAGTATATGTATGACATATTTTTATTTGTTAAAAATACTACGAAGATAATGGCATGTAATACTCCAAGAGTACCTAATAATTTTCTCACACCAAAACATTTGATGACACAGTCAAAATGCTACGTTATTAATACCTAAGATATTTGACCATTTATATATAGTATGCCTATTGTAGACACCCCAATTTGACTTAACCGGATCTTAGGTTAATCAAGATAGATCTGATGATGAAAATTGAGAGGGATGACGCTCAAAAGTCTTCAAACGATTACCGAAAGATAATTCAGACTCCGTACACCAGAATATCCTTTGCAAAACTTCAGGTCACCACATTTGTTTCAAACAACCACAAATATCATTCCCATCACAAAGTTGCAGTCGCTCTTTTGTTTTTTGTGACAGATATAATGATTTGCTCGACCACAACGAAGCTCTAAGAAACCCCAAAGTACCCTGTTGTCGCACCTTCGTTTACTGTGGTCGCGTCCTTTGTTCTTTGCAACCGCAAACTTTGGTGAAATCTTTTGCATTTTATGTGTCACCACATCAGTGGACGTCACTCCAAGTTGTTTGCCTATAAATTGGAGTCTCCAAGTTCGTTTTAGAGGATAGATCTGAAGATATCAAAACTCTGTTGAAATAATGACTTGAATTCTCACTTTTCATGCGTTGATTACCCTCAGAGTACTAGTATTAGATGATTTCTAGGCAATTGGAGGATTGATGGACGAGCATTTCATATCTTTGACTTAAGAATACATTCAAGTTATCACTTTACAAGTATAATTGTAGAAATTTTGGCAATTCTCTTTTTACATCCTCTACCTCTTGTGAAAAGGCCAAAATTAGGTTTAATTTGTTATTTTAGATTCACTATTTGCATTTATAATTCTTTATGGCACTAACCATCATAAAGGCCGCTGCAAATGATTAATTAGATGAAGATTTAATACAAAAGTTGTACTTGAATAATTTTATATAGGCTTCGATGTTTTTAACTTTTTAGTTAGAAAAATAACAATTTCAAAAATATATTTTTTAATCTTGAAAAAATATTTCTTCTTAATTAAATATTACAAGCCCATAGTAATGTTTATTAACCAAAGGTAAGGTTTCTATTTCCGAGCAAAAATGCCTAAAATGTTTTTTAAACTTATCAATCGAGATTTTTTAAAAAGTAACAAAGACATGTTAATCCATTAGAGTAGTCCAGCAATTTAAGATTATCACTGAAATCAGTCATAATCTCGAAAGTTTTATATTCAACTTCTGTTGGAAGCATCATGACTTAACTGATACTTGTAGTTGTTGGAATTTTGTGAATTCAATGGCCATTGAATTCCAAAATTCAATAGGAGAATTCAATTACAATTGAATTGGCTATTCAATTAGCAATTGAATCTTGAAAATCGATACCATTCATGGCTATTGATTCCCCTATAACGCCCTCCATGATGGAAGGCCTTTATATACTGTCATCCCATTCAGTTTTCTATGACAGAGAAAAGGGAGAGAAGGCAGAGATGGAGAGACAGAACAGAGAAAAAGGAAGAAGACGGTAGATGTGAGAAAGGAGAGATACAACTCAGATTATATTGCAAGTTGTAAGAGAGAGAAAGACAGATGGAGTACGTTAGTAGCCGATCCTTGGTGGTGTTCCAACGATCGTGTAGCCGTTTTATCCTGGGAGAGTGACGCCGGTGTAAAACCTACAATACCCTCGGTAAGCGGTGAATCATTCTTAAGAAAACTGCGATTGCAGGACTCGGTTTGCAAATTCTATTCTTGTTATTTCTGTTATTTTATTTTTCTGTAATTTCAGAT